>JAIPRN010000954.1:0-58742 GCA_025469175.1 Geopemphigus sp. TES_GeoC_2020 | reverse complement strand
CGAGCCGCCGCCGCGTTTACAAAACGTGCCAATTACCGCTAAACGTTCGTACCGTTCGTTTATTATTTCCGTTGTTTTTTGTAATCGCCCGTTTTGTCGTCATTGTTCCCCGTCTACCTACCGTTATTACTGTCCGTTACTCGTTCGTCCATTTTACCGCTGTAATTATATATATATATGTGTGTGTGTGTGGTTTTCTAATAATCGTATATTAATTCGTATAAAATCCGCAGAAATAATTCGGCTCGACCGAATATTTCCGACGCCCGTAAATATTGCCGTTTCGACGGCGACCTACCGCCAGTTGTATTATGCCTTTGTACACGAACCACCGGCGCTGTTATTTCGTCGCCTTCGTCGCTACTAAACCCCACGGTATCATTGATGATTTCGATGATCAACTTGACTTCGTACTCGCAACCGTGTGATGGACATTGTTCGCGTGTTGTACGGTTTCAATCGTCCGCGACAAAGGCCCGGGGACCATTTTGCGATCGTCCACCGCCCCCTTAGGACACAAGAACGAGACGATCGATCCCAAAATCATCGGACGCGTTAAATTCGATCATTAATTACGACCGAGATTGCCCGGGTATGACTTCGGTGTAATCGAATAAACTATCGTTACTTAAGAATAAATTCGCGAACGTCCGAGTGCCGAGATCTGCGGACCCCTCGGGAGAGGTGGCTACGTTGACCGATAAGAAGAGTACGTTGGCGGCGATATGTCTCGCGTACGTTGAAATGTTTAACGCCAGCCGCGAACGGAATTATCCCGCGCAGTTTGATTACGATTGGCCCGTCGCGCGGTTAATTCGAACGCGTATTAACGTCGTTAACGTACGGACTTGGTGGAGGGGGTGGTTTTAACGTTGAGTTCCGATCACGTCCGAAACCGTCGCGGAATTACGCGTCGTTCGGCGCGCGCCGGAGCTTTACGCCGCGCGTACCGAGTGGGCGCGTTAAGCCTCCGATACGCGTATATCTCGGTGGGGGTGAAATATCGCGTCGACGTTTTGTCCATAAATACCGAGACGTCGCTCGGCGTTTTTCCCGTCGTTTTTTCGTCGCTAAATAAATATATTTGATTCAAAAACCGAGTTATTTTATCGAAATTAACGACGAGCGCGTTTAAATCGACGGGAAACGTGAAATTAACGTCGAACTCGGCTCGTTCACGACTAACCTATCACGCGGTCGGGCCGTATAAAGTGGCGCGAGATTTTTAACGAAGGCGTATATATATATATATATATATACAAGTAGAATTATTATCTCGTCATAACCGATCGGACGAAATATAATCGTTTACGATTTTACGAATTATAGAAATATTTACGAATTTCGAAACGACGTTTGATAATTAACGTAATAGTCGAAATGTTATGGGAATATTCCCGAAATGTATTCGATAACAAAAATATTAACTATTACTTATTATAACTGTGTAATTTTATTCGACGATTATCGCGCGATATGCTTCTTAAGAATTGTCGTTTCTACTTATCTCTTCATTTATATCGTTATACAGATTTTCAATCTCCATGTTTACTGAAACACATTAAATGGCGAACAATCGTGGCTACCGTTAATGGGAAACCGACGCAAATCGGGACCGCGGGTTTCCAAAAACGTAGTACGAATAATATTACTTACCAAGAGCTGCTCAGTTGTTAACTCATTTTGTATCTCATATCTTCTATTTATCCAACTTCTTAACATGTTTTCGACGAAAATCCGCGTTCTCTCCAGCATGTACAATGTTATCAATATGATAGTTACGTCTGATAATAACAATTCGATCCACGGCTTAATGGTTTTTCGAAGTTTAAAAATTATCGTCGCATTAATTTACAATTTTTGTATTATTTTTATTTTGTATTATATTTAATAATGGCGTTACGTGACAACGGATTTCTATTTATTTCGACGAAATAGGCCGATTTTGTAACGTTTGACGGTTATTATTATTAATATTATTCAAGGCCGTGCGCTTTCGGCCACGTTATTTTTAATCCGTAAATTGGTTGACGAATTTCGACGATTTTATTATAAAAAATCACTCGACGGAACGTCTCGGAAACCAGTTACCCATGTTATTATATACGTTGTACCCGATTGGCGGTTTGTCGACGTTATGCGAATCATATTTATAATATTCGCGTGATTTATGATGACGAACGCGTAGTTCCTCGCTAGTCATGATAATTATGCGCGAATTCGAACTTTGAACGTCCATTAATTTCGCGTATTATAATATGTACTATATTCTTCTCTAATTTTGCGCAACGTCATTTTCGTCGTCGAGCGAATATTGTATTATTGTTTTTTACGCGCGTACAATGAGTCGTTTTTTTGGGGGGGGAACAAAAAATATTAACTGATCGGAAAACACGTAAACCGTCATAAACGAAACGAACGTGGGTAATCGAGATTTTGAAAAAAAAAGTCGAAATACATAAGGAAGGGCTTATTGACGACGAATGCTTTGGTCAAAAAAAGTCCAAAACGATCGATCAATGTATAAAACATATAACGAAATGAAAAGGATTTATTTAACCGAGAGTGATTCGTCTCGAATGGTATGTTAACTTTAACGCACAAACGTAGATTGTTTTTACCGTTTTTCATTTACGAATTTCAAACGTAACTTTTCTTTAATTATCAGACGATCGACGAGTATTTAAAACCGAATTCGTGAATAGTATAGAAGTTAATTTTCGAATAATTATTTGTTAACCCTATTATACGTCGTTTAAATAAATAAGAATTCTGCGCAGAGCGTCTGCCAGTTTTTGTCCGTTTAGTGGTGGTGGTGGTGGTGGTGGTGTATTTGCAAAAGACGTACGGCCGATTATTATAATAACTAAGTTAACGACAACGCGTGTATACGTACGAACGATTTGTCGGCCGGGGAACGTGCTATCGTTGTACATTATTCGTTGGATTGAACGGAGTAGCGATAAAGCTTCTTACCTGTAAGTGGCGTGCGCGCGCGGGTCGAATGAATCCTCGCCGACAAATAGGGAGTGAGCGAGAGAGTGGCGCGGCTTATCCTGTTCCGCCGACGAAATTCCTTATACCGCGAAGGGCCGAGACGCGGCGGCGCTTTTCTCCCGACCACGGTACGCGTCGGTCGTTGGGTTTTGTTCGTACGCGCGAACGACGCCGCGCTTTCCGTGAAACAATGTGAACGCGGCGCCGGCGGGCGGATCGGCGCGGAATAACGTTCGTCGTCCCGTCCGCGATAATACATCCGTCGTAATCCGACGTAGGCACCACTAGTGGTCTCCATTTGCCCGTCGTTGTTCACCAGCCGTCGCAACCGGCAACGAGAACGAATTGTTGGGCCCACCGTGGCCGCGCGGAAGTACAGCTCGCCCGGGAATGTTTTATCGGCGACTTGGCGCGCGCCTAATGTGACGCCTCCATTAACGTTAATTAAACGATAATTTTTTTAAAACGACAGAAAAATCTATTTTCACACGCACATACACGTGAAATTGTATTCTTCGAAGGAGTATCTGACGGTGGAATACAGGAAGATCGCTTCCATTTTTTACCGCCGTCCTTGATTTCACGAACTGAATTTATGTAGCGCCACAACGTTCAATTTACCACACTAGCGTCTTCGTTGGCACGCGTTTTGGTTAGGTTTAATTAATTCTCTCTTCGTGTCCCCGTCATGAGGGAGAAAAAATTTGCCGTCTCTCCCGTTTAATTTTTTTCTGTCCTAACTTAAAAAATCTCAGGGTCCCAACGTGACCGCAACTACAGTCTGTCGGGGTTCCTATGGATACTGTAAATATTTTGGCTTCTCCCATGCCGCAAATATTGTTCCTAATTATTAATTTTCTATATTAAGCCGGTCTTCTCATCTAACACTTATAATTTTATCCGTTATTTATATTTTGTAGTTTTCGGACCTTTACTTGTATATCTATTTGCTTACTATCGTGATTCTAATCGTTTAATGTTTATTGTTATATAAGACGATTATTTAACGCAACGGTTGAAGTATATATTTCGCGAAACTTTTTTTAAATAAGCATGAAAAAAAAACACACACATACACATCAAAAATCGGTAAATCGTCGATCACCACGTAATTTGCCGTACTTTGAACGTCGCGTTAGTATTTTGTACGAACGTCCGTCCGTCGATCTGACACGATATCGTCGTTCGGTGACGAAAATCGCAACGGTTTCCGTAACCTACAACCGTTCGAAACACGTGGTGCGGGCGCGAGTGCAACATTTTTTTCGTAACGCGCGAATGAATCAAACGCGAATAAGACGACGTAAAACACGCGCTTGCGCGTAGATAAGATTAGGCGCGAGAATGAAACCTGAAACAACGGCGAACAAACGAAAAATAAATTAACAGTTTTCGAATAAACACCGTCGGTAACGACGACCATGGTTACAATGACAATAGTTACCGAACATCGGGATTCGAACCTGTGAGCGAGAACATTCCCGCCGGGATCATTCGCGCGCTCTACGCGAATCAAAACTCACCCGCGAGTGGAGACAACGTGCAAGGACGGTGGAGAGACGGGACGAAAAACATAGCCTAGCCTAACGCTGGGCTCGGACCTTCCTACCTACGCGGCATAAATGCGCGCGATATACCGACCGGGTCACTGTGACCGGGACGATGACGGACGCACGTGACGGGGTACTTAATGTGGAAAGGGATTTTACTTTCGGAAGAAACGCCGAGCTTACCAAAGCGAAAAAAGTTTAAAAAACGCGTTTATGTCGAATTTCAACCGGATCGAAGTCCATCAATGACGATTTAAATAACGATCGTTTTACGGTTTTCGCCGTAAGCGTCCGTACGAAGGTAAATAACCGTACGCGTTTTTATTCCGTAAGCACGATACGCTTAAGCGCAAATCCGACTTACATTATTAAATAATCGTCCATCACTTTACAGTTTTGAACCTCTATATATATATATATATATATATCTGGGATTAGGATAATCCCGTCGAGTATTGTCACGACATCGGACGTTTAAAACGATTGAAGTTACCTAAAGTAACGTTTTAAACATCTCCCGATCGAATCCAACTCACGCGAGATCATCGTGGATTACTTAGAATTATATATTTTTCGAAAAAATAATAATAGCTAAAGAAGTAGATAATAAAAACATTCGATTTCGACAATAATACGTTTTACGATATTACGCGTTAATCCGCGACAACTATAATTACATTTACAATATACGTATCCGTTTCCTTATTTTCGAATTAACGATAAATCTACTTTTCTATAATCCGTCATTTCTAATTTACGTAACGTTTCTTCGTGTTACGTCCATTAATATTATTTCCTGTCGATTCGGCTTCCATCTTGTGTATCTGCGCCTGTCTAATAATAATGAGTCGTATAATGTACGATAATTTAGACGCATAATGGAAATATACCTGAACGGTTCTCTTCAAAAGTGTCTAATGGACAAACACGAAATAATTCGTACCGTAATTTCAACCGCGGTTTACGCCGAAATAAATAGGAAAATCGGATTTTAGGTACTAAGAACGAGGAATTAGGCCGCGACGGTGATGGATAAATCGTTTTTTATTATTGCGTACGTAATGATTCGGTCAATCACTTTACACTATTATCTATACGTCTACTTAAACGTTATATTTATATACGGTCGTCTGTTACGTATTTGCACGCGACATTTTATATACCGGCCGTATAAATAATTTAATAAATACCTAAATAAATTACGGACCCGAGCACAAATCGTAATACCGTTTTCGTATAAAAATATTGTCCAAAAAAAAAAAAATACGCTACCTATCCTTTCGACGTTGAACTCTGTACGGTTTAAAAACAAATTTATAAGGGTTTCGAAATTATTAGTATACAAGAGATCTTCGACAAAAATACGTACACGTACGTTTATTCGGAATTTTTATATAAATTATCGATCGACTGTTCTATTCGGTCGTCTACTTAAAAATAAAAAAAAAATACGTTTCCAGTGGACGGTACAGTATTTATTTAATATTGCGGGAAAATTGAATTTCTCGATTTCGCCTATTTTCGCAACCGTGTAATTGTGTTTTTAATGCTTACTAAACGTTTGTTGGGATAACAATACAAAAATATTTGTTCCGGTGTCGCGTGTATATGTTATTAGGTATATACAACGCGTACGATAGACTCGTGGTTGGCGATTGTTAGTCGCGAAAAATCGAACGTAAATTTTCGTTTTGTTATTAAAAAGGAAAAAACCGACCGAAACGCCTTCTAGATACTTCACGCGAAGAGATAACCGTTCGAACGATTAAAAGTATAAACGAACCGTTCGAAAGTTTTGACACGAAACGAAAAAACTGTTGATAAGTAGCGTTTGATTCTCGCAGTCGGTACGTTATTTGTTTAAGCCGATAAACTGAATATGAAATAAGATATTTCGTACTTTTTCGGACTTATATTCAATTAGGTAGTGAAATAAGTTTAATAAAATTACGTAGGGTTTATACTTAGGGTTCGTTTTGTAGCGCTTTGCACATTAACGTTTTATAATTCTAGAACCGTTATGGCTTACACACAAATCGCCTATAAACGCGTTGCCGTTATTCGAAATTAATCATATTATACGCCGTTTCTCGGGATTTCGCTTCGCTTAAAGTCGTTTCCGATCTCCGGCTTTTAAATATTTAATTCTGGACGGAATTTTTGTTTTCTTCGCCGCGTTGTGTACTTGGACGTAATTGATTTTTCGGCGAACCCGAGTCGATAAAAACCGAATTCGTTTTTTTCGTACCGAATCTTACCGGAAACCGTCGAAATATAGTTTTCCCGGGTAGTACATTTACGGACCGAGGCGTCATCCGATCGATTTGCTCGGAAGTCGTCGTGTACGTAACGCCGTCCGCCGTCGACATTAGTGAACGTTACCGGTCACCAATACCGGAGACATTGCGTTTGCGGACACGGACGATTGTCGCGATTGTCACGGGGCGTTCCGAACGCGGTGTACACGATTTTTCGACACTCAGGGGCGCGTTGTCGACGTAATTTCGGCCGTACTTGGTCGTCCGATATGCGTTCCAAAATCGCGGCCCTTAACGGTACGTGTTCGCCACGCTAAAATCCGCGATTGTAACGGCCAACGGATAGACGAAGGGAAACGAAAGCGTCGCACAAAGAAACAAAGTTGTGGAGAAGTGTTTTGGGAACAAAAAAAAAATAAAAAACGGCGGCGCGCGATAGCTTTACACGTCGCGTCGAGGGGAGAAAAAAACGTATTAATAATAGTAAAATATTCCGGCTACGTGACGAAATATTCAGCGAACTGTCGACACTCGTAGCTACGGAGTCGTCATGATACGCCTTTACGTCGGTATATATATATGTGTGGACGCGCTCGCGTTTGTGTACAAAGAACTCAAAGTAGCGAGTGGAAATAGTCCGTTGAAGTCGTTGAACCAGTCTAAGGATTGTAAAACGTATATATATATAAGTGTACCCGAATTTATTACGCGGCGAAAAGTTTTAAAAAGGTAGTCGGGAATTTTTTATTATCGCCGGCGCGCGAATTAACGTATTTCGTAGACGCCGTGACGCCCGTTACCGACTCGATGTACGCAACGACGCGAACGAGATAACGACGTAGCCGAGACGCTCCGTGTACGTATAAAAACACGGGGAGCCGACGACGACAACGTTCATGGTACGCGGATTTAGTATCGCGCGTTATTTTTATTATTCGACGCTTCCCGGCAAATATTTGCCGAGAACGGTCGTCGGTTGGGGTAAAACGATTGGCCGGACCACTGGCGCGTTTGTATTCGGTCCCGCGGGACCTAGTTGACCTAGTGCCGGTAATATTTTACGCGAGTCGTCGTCGTCGTCTGTACCACTTTGATCGTTATTATCGGACGACGATATTGGAATAGTAACGAGTAACGTCGCGACTGCGCGTCGTCGAAGGTATCCGCCGGGCGGTCGGTCGTCGGCAGTCGCGAATAAATAGAAACGTTCGAAGAATCGTCGTATATTTTTTACGAAAATACTTAGGCGGCGTTTAGTTTTCCCTTTGCCCGGCGCTTTATATTTACGTCGCGGGCACGCGACCGGCCAAATTTGGTCAGCTTTTAACGTCGGATTCGAATGGACACGCGCGTCAGCGTGGGACTTACTGTAGACCGCGCGAAAGGCGTACGACTAATCCGGATTACTTACCGGGCGCCCAGCGGCGATGTTCCTTGAACGCTGTGTATGAAATGACGTCGTATATAATAGTATACACGCGTATACGGTATATCGACGGTAGTTTAAAAATCCGCCGGGTTAGGTTTCGTTCCGTGTCTGCGGTAGCGATTACGGACAATCCACCCACTCGATGTTTGTACCGTCCGTGCGCGAAATCCGTGGAAAAAATACCCATTGCCCGGGCACGGTTCCGGTAATTATTATGATCGGGCTTCGATATTAACTCTCGTTGATTTTTCATACGAAAATACGTGTTCGAACCCCCCGGGGCCCGGACATTCGGCGCTTTTTCCTCCGTTGATTTTTGCACGAAACGTAATGATTATTAATATTTCCCCGTTCGCCCGAAACGAATAAAAATAAATCCCGAGAACCGTCGTCGTGTACGGGCCCTCGTCCGTCAAAAAAAAAAAAAAATCAAAATACGCCGCCGTTAAATATCGAATTTATCAAAACGCTAATTACGGGCCGCCGATTTATTAATCGCTATAAAATTATACGAACGCGTGCGTCGAAACTTTGTCCGAACTGGGCGCGCTCGTTTCAATGGGTACGAATAACCGCGTCGAGTAACCAAATAAAACGATATTCCCGCGAACCCGATTTTTTATTTTATGTTAAACAAACGTAAAACCGTAAACACGTTTATATTACAAACGTTTTTATTACAAACGGTGTTCGGGGCTATGTTACTAGTAAATCATAACCGAATATATCGACCAACAATAACGACGAATACGAAAATCGCGGTGCGGACGACGTTTCCGAAATGTTTTTACGACCAAAGACGACGGATGATTGTTTAACGGTTCGCTCGGAAGTTGGCTAGGACGTCGTACGTTATCATCGCTTATTCGTATTACTTCCATACGGTGGTACGGAAAACAAATATACGCGTCGTTTAAGGTATTTTTCGATAAAGGCGGCGATAATAACGGCAATAATGGAAATCGCTTTAACAGCCGAAATCGGTTCGCGTAATAGTTTCAAATGACGGTCTCGTAAGGTATCGGGTTGTTGACCGGTTCTCGTTCCCCCGTTATATACGGCCCGTCTTCAACGCGCCGGATTTAATTGGAACGGATACCGCCGGTGTAGTGCGTATGTGTGCGCGCGTGAAAATAAGTGACAACGACGAGAGCCCTTATAGCCGTCATATAGTCGTCGTCGTCGTGTTCTGTCTGTGACAAGAGTCGTATACGCATATAATATAACACTCGTGTGGGCCCGTCGAGTATTGCCAACGTGTGTGCGTGTTAGGTGAACCACCAATGGGGGTGAGAGTGGATTGGGTGAAAAAATACAACTTTTTCCGACGGACGGTAATTTACGTATACCGCGACAGTACGTGTGTGTGTACGCTGTGTGTACTATTATATTACACTCGAGACCTGCCGTTAAATTAAAATGTTACGCTTTTAACCGTTTCGCCAGTGATGTATACAGGGAGACGATGAGTACCACTATATATATATATATATATATATCAAACGCTCGTAGTCCACTCAAAAACTTCTTCGAACTGGGATTTTCGCTCTCCCTCTATTTTTCGCCAGCGAATTTTTTTCCCGCTCGTCACACGACACGTCAAGTTGCCTCGTACGGCGGCGGCCACGAAAATCGTACAAATATATATATATATATAACCGTACGTTACCGACGTTACGATCCACACACACGGCCTCATTACTGGGAACCTGTTACAATTTGACTGCCCCGTTCGTCGCGATGGCACTCGGCCCCACCTCCCCGGATCACGCGATCCTCTCACGTCCGGCGTTTCACCGGCGACACGGTTTTCCCCGTACGTACGAACGAATTTACCGTCGTTGTCGCGGCGCGTTTCGTTTTCGATTTACGGCGTTCCGCTTACGAACGCGCGTCGCCGTATGCGTTTATGCGAGACGTATAACGTTTTATCCAGTCGTCGGCCAACGACAAAAGAACGCCGGACGGGTTGGTAGCGGTGACGGGGAGGACCACAAGGCGGTGTAACGAAGGGAAGACGTATACACAGTCGAAATATCCCATAAAAATACGGCGGCCCGTATAAATACGCTATTTTTCTAATCTACGAAACGAGTCGTAAAATAAACGGCAGGGGCCATCGACGCGTCGACTACGAGGAATCCGCCGTCGTTGTTACGACCCGTCGTAATCGAATAATACTCACGGTACGCGCGGGGCTACGGGACCGGGGAAACAAAAACGGATTTTTCGGGAACGCGACGTGTTTTGGACGGGGCGTGTTTTGCTCGCACGAAATGGTCACGCCGTAGGAAACGCCCGAATACGGCCGGGACGGAATAAACGGATTTCTTCGCGGGCTACGACAATTACGTCCGATACCGTCGCGATCGCGTTAGCCGATCAATAAACCGTTTACGAACGCGTTTTCGGCGGCGTCCGTATAGCGCGTATCGTTCCGATTACGCCGTCTCGGTCCCGCCGATTCCATGCCCGAAACCTGACCGCGCGCGTTCGACGTACACGCCGCCGGCGATCACGCGTATTCCTTTCGTCAACCATTCGCCGTGTACGTCGTTCGGCGGTAAAAGTCGGAAATACCGTCGAATCTCCGTCGCCGCCGGTGTTCGTCTTTAAATATTTATGCGTACGGTACAATACGGGAACGTACATTTTACTAACGCCGGTTTCGCGTACAATCGTGAGTAATAAAACGCGCTTGATAGCGATCGACGTTAATTGAAAACAATCGAAATCATATTACGCGCGTCGTGCGCGTACAGCCCAACGAACGTCCGATAACAATTTAGCGGGCCAATAAAACCGCAATTACTGCGCGATCGCGACGGCGCCGTTGTCGGCCATAACGGACCAACCTCGTCGTCAATCGAATCCGGCGATTTTTATTTTCCGCGTACGTTTCGTTATCGGATCGCGACGCACGTACCGCCGCCGCTGGGACGTCACGCACGATCCTATAAAACAGCGTTCGACGTTTACGAGAAATCTATTTATACGCCGCTCGTAAATCGTAAAATTCGTCCTCTAGTCCGCAACGCCGTCGCCGTTTGCGTTCAAAAAATACACGGAACGAAATGTGCGCCACCGAGAGTGTTGTAATTATCACGCGACCTAACGGTAATACTTTTAGCGTTTTAAGCCTGACCGGAGCCCGAACATCCGTTCGACCGATTCCCTTGTTAAATCGCCCAAAAAAAAAAAACAACGGTCGAGATCCTACGGTTTCGATTTTTTTTATACGTACGTGGCGACCGAACGTTCGAGTCTTGTCGCACATTACTCCAACAACGACAATCGTTGCGCAATTCCAACGCCACACTTTTCGGTGGTATCATTTTTGGATTTTACGCAAATCGGTTTTCAAAATCCGTTCGCGTAGTAAAATCGTCGATGTTTCGCTTAGCGCGTTTTACCACCGCGACGGCGTGTGAACGACAAAAAAACGCCCAATCGGTTCCGTCGGGCGGCAATAACGTCGTTCGCCCTTCGTAGAATTTCGACCGCGCGAAATGCGCGACGCGTGAACGAATGAACGCGCGTGCCGGCCACTCGTAAGTTTCGGGCTTGTAATTTCCGGACCGTGTACCTGTTTACGCGCGCGCGTATCGAACGAATTCGTAAACTTTCGACGAAAAGTCACGCGCGACCGTCGCGACATTCCGCGCACGTTCGCGGCGCGCCGGCGGACCTTTAATACACGCCAAACGCGCGACGGTAATACCGAACGTGGGCCGCCCGGAGACTTGGTCGCGTCATTCGCCGTGACGGATTTACGGTCGGCGCTCTATAGTCCGGGCGGGGCGAACCCTTCTCCCGGTAATTTATACCGACGGCGCCCGTCCGGCAATATTGTTTCAACGTCGAAAAGACACGCGTCGTACTGTCACGGGCCGCGCTCCGTCCAGAACGATTTATCGCGGTCGGCGGCAAGTCTCGACCACCGCCATAGGCATAACCAATGAGTGAGAGAGTGGCGCTTAGTCTCCCCCTCCGCCCATTCCCGTTCGAATCGTTAACGCGCGTTTACGACGTACTTTTACCACGGCCGTCGGAACGAAAATTATTCCGGCACGAAAACGTCGTTCTCGTCCGCGATTACGAATAGTTCCACGCCGGGGCGCTCTCTCGTTCCGCCGATGCCGCGTCGCTTCCAAAACGCGTACGTTTAATATTTTCGGAGCCGTTCTAAATCGTCGTTGTTCACGGTCGAAATGGTACTACGTAGCTAGTGGCTGATCTAGACTGAATTTCGGTACATCTCTAAAACGGGCGAAAGAATCTCGCGAACAATTCTCCGGTCGGTATTATACGACCGACGGATCAGATCTTTTAGGAAATCAACGTTTCGAGCTCTTGTACAGTAATAATAATAGAAACGACGAGAAAATGATTATTTATAGTGCCTTTGTCCAAACCGCGGGCGACTAAACCGCCGCATAATCGATATTAGTTCATCACGTCGATATCTATTATTATGTTCGTCATCGATACGAACACACTCGTCCAAACATCCTTACGGTAATTAAATACGATTCGTTTGTACGCGTTTACTCGGTTAACCAACCATAGCTTTCGTTTTTTTTTTTTCGCGAGTTCTATTACTTTTTCGTTTGGTTCGTGTCCAACGATAAATTTAATTGCACAGAATAACGCGATCCGATACAATGGCCGTAATCGCGTATAGGTCGCGTTATCACAACGGAAGTACGTGCATACGAAAAGATTGAACGTCGCCGTATGAATTCGCGTCGTTACGGGTATAAATAAAAGGACGGTTCGATAATAAATTCGTTCTCGTTTTGATATCTACGAGCGGCGAAATGTTTTGCGCGTCCCGGGTTGGCCGGTGATGGACGAAGGCTATTAGGAAATTCGAAATTTCGTACGAGTACGTTCACAGACGCCTTAGGCCGGGGACGATACGAGCCAAATGTGATAGAAGCGGTACCGTTTCCGCGTCCAAGCCGCCTTTTTTATTGAATATCGCCGTCGATATTTTCGTTTTTTTTTTTTTCTGTTAATCCGTTTTAATTAATTATTATTTATCAATCCTGTTAATAAACGAACGGCCCGTTCGTAATTTCGCGCGCCGTTTTCTTCCCGAATAATAATATTCGAAAAACAACCCGTACGTAAAAATTCGGAAATACCGAGCGATTAAACGGCGACAAGAGACGATCGTTATAAATGCGACGAATCCGGATAAACCGTCGATATTCGATGGCCGTTTCGGAATACCTCGCCCAATAATTACGCTCGCGAAATACTTTCGTGTTCGTCCCGACGTTTCGTTCCGTGGTATTTTCACCGGTCGGATCGCTTTTAATATCTCCGCGATGGTCTTTTCGTCGTCGGCACCGGCGGCGACACGTAACCGTATAAATAATATTATAATCGTTTTCAATTCCCGTTTTCCGCCAATCGCCGATCGTTAAGTATTTAAATTTTTAATTTTTTACCCGCGTCGCCCCTCGCCCTCGAGATATGTTTTGCACGCACACACACTCTCTGGTTGGGGAAAACAACCGATTTTATTGGCTTTCTCTTGTAAACACGAGTCGCCCCGTCGTCGATTGTAAATCGGTCGATAAAAACGCGCTTTCCCTCCGTTAACGGCCAACGGTGTTGTTGTAAATATCCCATTGTCGGGCCACGGTTACACAGCCTACAGGAGATTGTCCCTCGGAGATCTAACCATTACGATATAAGTTATTGCCAATAATTTTCGTTCGACGCTAGGACGGAAAATAAAAAAAAAATGTTCGGCGTTAAACGTTTTTATTTAAGATTGGTGGTCGTTGATTTTCTACAAGTTTTCGAAATTTATGATAATGACAATTTCTTTCAACTAAACGCGTCCATGTATATAAATAATGCCGGCCTCCCTCCTACCGCCAGCTTGTTTCGTATATCATCGAAATAAAAATTTTCGACAAAAAGGTTTTTATTATTTTTAGTCGTAAAAAAACAGAAAAACCCGGAACGACTGGTCTATCGACTGTTCTATCGATTATTTAAACAAAAAACAAAAAAACACGAACATTTTAAATACCGAATACGAACGTCGCTGTTATTAGTCGTATTTCTTCGGGACATACCCCGTATAGGGACAAAGGCGACAGCGGTTGATGACGGGTAGAGTGGTCTCTCTCTACACTCGACTTCGACAAGAGCTACGTATAAAATTTAATTGCCTTCCAGATTACCCCTTTTATATTATTATTATTATTTTATATAGCGCGACGACAATAAAGCGATTCCGATGTAATTGGTTTCGTGCGTGTGTAAGTGTGTGTGTGTGTGTGTCGGACAAGGGTAGAGTTAAGTAAATTGGCGAAGCCGTCGACGTCCATTGTATTGGTGGTCAAGCCAACACGCGTGTTGTGCAGAACCGAAGTACGACGAGTATTCGTCTATCTCACGGGCACCTGTCGACCGTAATAATTACAGCAACCGGCTGCGTATTTGCTATTTACAATATAGCGATTGGTTTTTTTTTTTCGAATATTTTTGTACATTTTTTTCCAATAAAATGTACAAAACGACGCTAAAATACAAAAACCGTACGATAGATTACGTTCGATTTATTATTTACGAATTTCAAAATGGTATCGGCTTAAACGTTCGATTGTTTTTAACTATATTTCGATTGGTTGTACGTGACGTGTGTACTAAACGCGTTAACGTTCCGTTTTATTTTTTATACAACTCGTCTGAATTTACGGACGAAAATGTATACGAATTGGACGATTATTTATCTGTGTTAAACGTTTCGTTTAAAAAAAAATAATAAACACTCTCCTAATAGGCCGCGTCGTTATCGATGGACATTTTAGTTCGTACTAGAGAATGTTAGAAAAATAAAAACTCTTTTTCGACTATTTTTCGTTAATATTTATACAACGACCTCGGCGCCTTTTGAGATTTTGCGTTACTTCCAGTGTATGCAGCTTCGAATTCGAAAATGTCATTTTTTACGAGTTTTTCTAATTTTCACTCGAGATTACGGAATTATAGGGAATACGGTTATTTGTCGTCAATACACGAAATAGAGAATGAGAGTTCTAGGTTCCTTCTGTTATATTTTATTTCGCGTGATTGTACGAACTTTTTTCCCACGTAAAATTTGACGAAAATATTTTTTTTATAACAATACATTTTACCAAAACAACGCGTTTTTTTTCGGCTTACATAATTTGTATTGTTAATCATTTCAGTGTTTTCTTAGAACGGTTTCCAAAAATTGCCTATTTTCTATTTCTGTTATGCAAAAATGTTTTGGTTTTTATTGTGATATTTAAAATACGTTCTATTTATAAATGCTTTAGGCGTGTAACGTAATCGATAAAAACAATTATAAATCTCCTCGTCGATCTAATAATATAATTATTTATACGAAAACGATTTTTAGTGAGTAATAATTAAAAATATTTTTTTCTAATACGAAATTTAATATGGTTAGAAATCGACGTTGTTGTTTTATAAGTTGTTTGTTTTTTAATAACGAGGAGCAAAGTTTTTTTTTTTTTGAAGAAACGACGTAAAACCCAACGCTTTAAAATCGAGTATTATCCCGCGTTCCCACTCGCCCATTCCCTTTATTAACGATAATTTATAAATTATATAGATAGAAACATCTAAGTAAATATTCGCGAATACTTTTCAAGTAAAATAAATTAACATAATAAATTGTATTTTGACGGCTCTCGAAAATAAAACTAATTAATCTTTAACCTCTCGTTAATAAAAAATACGCGGCGATTTCGAAATTTGTTTCCGCCATATAAAAATCGCGTTAATCGAATAGCGAAAATCGGGTTTTCGTAAATTTAACGTTCGCGGGGCATTTAATCGCCTTTATTGTCGCGACTGGTGGATTTTTCATTACGAAAAATCGTACGTTTTAATATAAATCGTACGTTACTAACGTCGCGCAAATTCCGATTTATTTGCAATTGCTCTACGATTCGAACGTTTCAATATTTGCTGTCGCGACGTTTGTATTCTAAGAACGTAGTAGGTTTGCTTTACATATGTACAAAGGATACGGTTATTTGAATTCTTTTACCAGTGTTACGGCGTTACGTATTATACAGCGCCCTCCCCCGGGTAAAATAATTCGCTATTAAATTATTTATATTTTGTAAATATCATGGCGGAAACGCGGAAAACATAATATTATTATATATACGTATCTTTTTGTCTTTTTTTTTTTGGTAAGCAAACATTTTTCGTTTTGTTTCGTCGTCGCTAAAAACACGAATATTACGGTTAATAATAAATCGTTTTCGGCGGAGTAGAAATTTAAATAATTAAAACGGCGTTATTTAAATTTGTGCCGGCAGAGAAACTCGATTTCGCCCGCAAAAGTACCGCGGATTAGGTTAATTTTTTATCCGCCGTCGCGTTAAAACACCCCAACGGGTACCGCGAAGTAGTAAACGGCCCGTATGCCGACGGCCACGGCGGCGGCGGTGGTGGTGGTTGCGGTCGTCGGCGATGGGGAGCGGGCGAGCACTGGGCGCGCGATAACGAACGATAATAAAATATAACGACAGGTGCGCGGGCGCGAGAAATGGTGAGCGCGGAGTGAGGGTGGTAGGGGGGGGTGGATCGAGATCGGTTACCCGGGGGGAGGGGGGTTGCAGGAGAGGGCGATGTTAGTCGGCGGATCGCGTACGTACGGCGGTGGTGGTCGGATATTGTCTTCGGGGTGTGGAGAAACTCGCGGTGGGAGAGACGACGATCTACTACAACGGACGGCGGAACGGGGCGGCCGTCCGTCCGGCCGAATTAAAAGCGCCGTAAAGGTGCGCGAAAAAGTTTTTCACTTTTGAGTGGCTATTAGACCGCGCGGGGTCGTCGGCCCGGCGGGCGCGAAGAACGATTTTCTCCCGTCGCCCGCGATAACGACGACAGAACGTGCGTGGGGGCCGTCGAGGTTGGGGGGGGGAGTGTCTTTAATAAGGCATTACGTGTTTGGAGTATAGGCCGATTAAAAACGCTGATGGCGCTGACAGGCGCGCGGCAGCGGTGGGCGGATAAGAAACGGCGTAAAAGTGCGATGGTCGCGGGTGATTGTGCCGGTGAAAAATGAAACGCGAAACTATATATATTCAATTAAAGTGTACGCCGTAAGCCGTCCCCTCAGCGCGCGTTCGTGTCTTCTTCATCCCGCGGTCCGAAATTTCCGTAATAAATATTTGTACGCGGTCCTCGCGTCGAGTTCACGCCCGGTACGACGGCCATGTACACGGCATATTTACCCGGCGGATGGTCTTTCCGTTCTAATACTATTAGACGCACGGAGGGGTCGGCGCTTATTGTTTCAATACGAATTCGCGAGTTGAGTCGATCGGAACCATTATACGTTTAATCGAACGTTACCGTTTCGGAAAATTCGACTCGCGGACGAGGACTATTTATAGAAATAATAATAAGTTATCGGCGACGAACGTTTCGCGCGAACCGCTAATTGCGGTTCGTTTTATCCGCGGTAACGGAACGACGAGGAAAATATACGAATAAGTTCCCCGCGGATTTCGTTATTCGTGATTAGTGTTTAAACGAAAGTCCACTTTTCCGAGTGACGTCGTGTTTTTGACTAATAACTGGTAAAGTTCACGTTACGGCGGCGATGTAAACAGTAACTAGTGAACATACTTCGTTGTACTCGTCGAGAATAATTACTTAGTCGAGTTTAGTGTTTACGAAAAACAAAGCGCCCGTAATTATTTACGATTTTCGGACGGCAATTCGAATATTTCGAAAAACGCTCGGCGTAATCCGTCTATCCCGATACGTCGGACAATAAGACGATTCTTATCTGTGCTCACTAACAATCGGAATCCTCGTGAAGTCTGAAAATATTGAGTTTCCGTTTCCTTTCCCGATAACTATATGGAGTTAATAATATATCGCGTGACACGGGCATTATAATCCAACGTTTCGACGTTAAATCGTAGTAAGTTACGATTCGTTTCCCGAGCACTTAAGCGATTCGAAACAATTTTTTTCGCCGTCTAAAAACGAAGTGGTTTCTTTTTACGGAACCCCCCCCCCGACGATTTATTATCCGACCGTAATGATATATTCACTTCCGTATACGACGTACGTCCCGAAGAGCGTACGTTATACTACAATACCGAATCAAATAAATCTCGCGACACGCGGCAAATTTGAATAGAGAAGCTTTAATCGTTTTACCGATATGAACAATATCGATCGGCCGTGATATCGATACAATTTTTCTCGTAAAATTGGCGTGCACGGTTATTAAGCGATAATAATACACGCGGACGTCGCCGAATCGTAATATTCGTAATTTCGATATTTTCCGAACGTGGGCAAAGTGTCCGGACAGATCATTTTTTTCGCGTTGATTCCAATAACGTTTACGTAACGCGTTCGTAATAATTCTCCCCGAAAACCGTTCGACGAATAATAAATTGCTCGGCTTATTCGCGCCGTTGTCCCGTTAGTCTTAATTCAGTACACCCGACTGGGGTGTGGGGAGCACTTTCACGATTTTACGGGTCCGTTTGTCGTCTACTTCGCCTTAATGTTTCCGGAATTTTAAACAATATTAACCCGCCGTGTTCGACGTATGGCCGCGCGCTATGGACTCGAGACTGCGGTTATACAAGTCGAGTACGTTTCACGGTTCATACGAACGCGTCGTTTAAAAACCGGGTAAGATCGATTCTCGTCGATTTGTCTATGTTTAAACGTAGCGAACGATATTACGAATAATTTGATCGAATTTTAGACGATCGTGGTCTTATAAAAAAAATTTTCAAATTTTTATAATCGTAATATGTATATATGTAAGTATAAAATGAAATGAATTCGTCCCCACGTGGCGTGTTAGTGGTGCCAGAAGAAAAAGCGTAATGGTCGTTACACGTACGCTTAGTCTAACGAGCGTGAGAAAAATTTCGCCCTCCCTTCCACCCCTCCACGGCTAAATCGACCGGCGGCGAACGCGCGTTGTCCGTGACAGTTTTAATTCTAGTCGCGCCGCGTACGCCCGACGTAACCCGTTCTTTTATTCTTGCTGTCGTCGGCGTCTTACGCAACGCGGACGAGTAAAACTTCGAGGAGTTAAACTTTATACGGCTTTACGTAGGTTTACCGCCGCCTTGTTATTATTGGCGGCGGCGGCGGTGGTGGTAGTGATGCGTTAGACGCGTGGGACGTGTAAACTTTCCGGGTGACATCCGTACGCGTGCACGTTGTACGCGCGCGAGCACCGTCTTGTTTTTCGGTACGGGGTTGTTTTATTAAATTTTTTCCGGACGAAAATTCCCCCGTCGCGCGCCCGTACGCTAAATTTACCCGTCATTCATACGAACAACCCCCGGGCCGAATAAAACGTACCGGACGAACGAATTTCTGTTCCGTTATTGCTGTACCCGTTTCTAATAGCGCGACAAATTGCGCTTTCTTAAAACGAAAATCGAATTGCCCGAAAGAATAGAAACGGTCGGTAACAAGTACCGGCGTAAACGGAGCCTGTATAGCGAGCAGCCGCCGCGCGTCCACCTACGTCCTTGTTCGGCACCCGACGGGCCCACCTTCCGACGCGGTCGGCTATTGACGGAATTCGTCGTTTCGCGCGTATGGGCCATTGTTTGCGACGGTTCCACGCCGTTGTACCACAATCGTCTCGGAACGGCTAACGTTTAGAATCGCAAGCGCGAGAAAAAATACTACGTCGATATTAAATTAAAAAAAGAAATCCCTCCGACAAAATGAAAACGAAATTAATTTCCATCGGAAACGAATGAAATATGTCGAAGTTTCGACGTTGCGCCGGCTCGATAAATTAATAGGATATTTTGACGATAATTTTTCGTTTTATTTACGTCGAGTTTTTCAATTTCTTTTTTTTTTTTTTTAGTTCAATTTATCTATGTTGGTTTTGACAAGTTTTATATACCGCACAGACAGTCGTGGAAATAATAATAATAATTTCGCCTTTTTCTTTATTATCGCCGGTAACCCCGCGGTCCGTTCGTGTTTCCGTCGCGGAATAATCGTTCCGACGCGGAATCGTCAGAAGCGCGTAATATTAATATAAAATCGGGCAAATTATTTCTAATCGAACGGCCAAAAATAAATCACTCTTCTCGTAATTCACCGCGTAGCGCGCGCACCGTACCGGAATTATCGCGGGCGCCGGATTAGTTTCGCCGCTGTACGATCTATTTATACAAAATAGCGCACGACCGTTTAGCGTTTAAACGCAATTTACACGGAACGTGGTCGCCGAGCGCTCTGTGTATGCGTTAATTTTTGTTTCGTTTATGTTGCAGTCCGGCCGTTGTCGATCAATTTAGTCGGCGACAATCGTCCACTGTCCGCGGACATACCGGTGAACATCAGTTGCCGAGTGACGGGCGCCAAACCGCCGCCAATCATTACGTGGTGGAAAGACGCTACACAAATGGCCGACGCCAAGCAAATAGTCAGTGAATGTTTATTAAATACTCGCGTCGTAAACACTAGCCAATGGTCGTTACGCGATCGTAGCGCATTAGTTATCCGGAATGACGAAAAAAAGCGAATAACCGGTACATTTTTGTGTACATTAGCCAAAAACGAACGTAACCACCTCGCGTTTGTGTCGCCACAGTTTCATACGTCGAAGGCATTTCGTTCCTTTTATAAATTACGGGCGAATAAACGAAATACGGTGTAACGAACGAAAAAACCGTTGTTTTCGTCCGGCGAGCCAATTAACCGTCGAAAATGGCGCGCGCCGCGTATATACTACGCAAAGTTCCATACGTCCGTGGCTCGATCGTAACGTAATTACGGTCGTTGTACGCGTACGAGGGGGACGCGCGCGCAGATTTACGATTTTTAATTTGTCCGGTTCGTTTGACCGTTGTCGCAATACGCCGCGACGATTTTTTTTTCGTTTCAAAAATCGCCGTCGTCCCGTCGTCATGACGTATCGCAACGTAAAACAACCGTATTCCGCGCGAAAAGGTATATTTATTCGTCGCTATCGGAAAAACTCGCACCGAACGAATTTGTCGCGTTTTATTCGCACGCGCTATAACCTAAGAGACGGAAAAATTTAATACGGCGGAGAACGGCGAGAATCGGTCGGGCCGTTCGCGCCGCGTTTACGTTATTTTTTGCTCGCCTCGCCAATGGTGTTGTTTTATAATAATATGATGACCTCGGGATTAGGACGATAGGAACTGAACAAATCCCCACTAACGAGGTACTACTTCAAACCCCCCACGCCCGTCTTCCATAAATATCCGCCGTCCGGTCGTTTATCGGCCGAAACGATTAACGTACCTTGTTTTTTCCTCTCGGAAATATTTTACACTTTTATACGCGCGCGCGCGCAGTCCAAACGAGCGGGCATTTTCGGCCGTTTGTTTCGGTTCTATGTTTCCGGTAATAATATATAATAATGCCGTTCGTCGGTAAATACGTAATTAACGTTCCTAATCGTATTTTACTGGTAAACATTCCTGACCAATGATGTCCGTAAATATGGCTCCGTGAATTACTGTTCGCCAGTCCTCGGTGTTCGCCGTAATATAGACAATAAATGAAAATCCAACATTCTCGTCGACGGTGTAACTTCGAGCCGTTCGGGAAGGCACACACAAACGACGCGTAATGTGTGCGCACGCGTCGCTTTCTCGGTAATAACGAACGATTGTAATAAAAATAATAATAACGTTTTAATCGTAAACGCGGCGTAATTACAGTTTTACAAACTGTAGCCGTTATTATTACGGTCGCCTAAAGGTTTAAGCCGGATAATTTAAACGGCAGTAGTTTGAAGTTAATTCGCGCGTTAAATTAAAAAGCGTGAACTTCGCAAATATTACGAAGACTTTTTCCGAATTTGTTACCGATAGTAATTAATTATTGTTATTAATTTTTCTTCTCGCGATATTCCGTTTATCATTTCGTATCCGACGTTCTATCGGTCGACTAATTTAAACGCGAAAACATAAAACGTATGAGATTAACATGCTCTACAAACATTTGTCGTGTAGAAAGACAATAACACGGGACGGGGACAGATTGATTACCTTTTACCGTACTCGAATCGAAACGGTTACGTTTAATGTATCGTATACATTTCGATATTTCAATTCGTACGCGGGATACGTGTTCGTTGTTTTCGCTAAATGTATGGGCGGAATTCGCTCGATATTTGAATAAAATCGAACGGCGACCGCGGACGAGAAATCCCTTTGTTCCGATTATTCTAACGGAGTTTCGCTATTTAGTAATTAGACGCGCGCGCGTGCGTATATATTTGTATTTTCACGTCGTTCGAACGCTATTAATTTCGGAATTCGAAATTTGTGAAAACTAATCGGGTACGAAATACATATATTTAAAAATAAGGCGCGTTTCGGGCACCGGGGTATGATTGCCGTTATTATCGGTCGGATCTGGACGTTAAGCGTTGTTTTCTTTTTTTTTTTTGCCCGCGTTTTGATAAACACTGACAATAATAAATATCGTTGTACGGAATACGCGTAATTGTGGTTGAAGATAAAAACGAAAAAAAATTCCTCCCGCTATACGGGCGGTGTATTCTTTTTACCACGTTTCGAAGGGCCCACGCGCGCACCCGATACGCGCGTATCACGATGGAAAGTTTCTTTTTCGAGTTTCGATCGAATTCACCAAAACCAATGTTCATCGTAGTTACTTTCAACGGAGTAAATCCTATAATATATATATATATGTTTGTTTCTTCCCATACATCCGATCGCGACGTAAATTACGTTAAATCTTCTGGCTGTCCGGCATCGAAAACCTCCTCACTGCTCCCCGCCACTCGAAGTTATATATTATCCTTCGTTTTGATGTTGTAAGCCCGTAATAAAATAAATTTCAGACGTCGGGCAGCCTAAGAAGATATTTGTAAAAGTACTTACCTCCGTTGCGTTTAACGTTAACTCAAATCCAGTACAATATTCGGGCGTCGACTAATAATACGTTTTACGTTTTAAGAATATATTTACCGAACTTGGGCGTGCGAAACAAATGCTCGGGTTAGTATTACAATAGTCCGTATTCGCAATTTAATTCCGACGGTTTATTCGAATTAAAGAACGCAGTGGAACACGGCGGCAATCATCGGTGTATAACTTGGTTTGATTTAACGCCCGAGATTTGTGTATCGAACCGTGCTCGCGTCCAAAGCGCCCCGTCGATAAACCGTACATTCGAAATTATTACTTAGTCCGTTACGTAATCGACACCCTAACTAGATATTAATATATATATATATATGTATTACCGCGCCGATACATTTTTCGCGCTTTGTATTCGCTTCGTAATAGTTTTACATTTCGACGTACATTTTTGTGCCGACAATTAACAACGATAATGGCCGCGCCCAAAAAATAGCCTCATAAAGTCGTAAAATATCTCGACAGTAAAAAAAGCTTTTTAAAAAATACAAAATAACGATAAATCCCCCGAAGTAATTTGAAAAACGCGCGCAAATTATATTTTCATTGAAAACGTTTTTTTATACGTAGACATTTCGTAAACGAAAAACGTCTATACGTATTTATTTTCATTTTTTTGGATATGAAACATTCGCGTGTAAACGGAAAACTAATCTTTAAAAATAACGTATTACGAACGTACGATATAAATTGGTTTTAAAAAAAAATATATATATATATATACTTGCCTAGTAAAATATTCGAATAATTTACAATTTTTTATCTATATGGAACGTTTGGTTTTTGCGCCGACGGCACCGTAAAACGTACATTGTTTTGATAAATATCGATCGGGCGATAATCGCGTAATTTTTGTACGCGCGGATCGTTTAAATAAATACGGAGGACTTAACGCCGGACACGTAACGATAATTTTCGTATAGAAATAAGACCACCAATCGGTTCGGTTAAAGGGAAAGCTATTCGACAGATACCAATTTAATTATTGTCCGATTTGCTTTGGAAAAATATAGGCGCGTGTAACACTCGTGGGCGTTTTTTCGCGAAAACGAAACGCGTTATCGTTATAGAAACGTAGCGTTATTCGGTTATACTGGAGCCGAAAATTTGATATAAAAAAAAAAATAGAGCCGCGTCTCCGCGCATTTTTCCAACCGAAAAAACCCACGCGTTTATCGCGCCCGGTTCGCGTTTATATATAATATCATTTACACGAACCGCGCTATCGTTAAGGGACGTACCTATTTTTAATAAGTTTTGTTTCTCGTCTACTCGTAGACGTGTATGTATATATATATACATCGTGCTCAAAGTCGTGGATATTCGAGTTCGAATATACGCGTCGAGGTGTATGCGAGCGGGTAACGCGAATGTGTACTGGCCTTTGATAATACGTAATAACGTACGTGCATAGACGATGTTCGGAAAGGAACGGCGGGAAATTAAATTCGAACGTACCCACTGCTAAAGTGCCGCGTGTGTTGTTAAAACTACGGCGGAATACCGTTTGAAAATTGCGCGCGGGTCAGCGATTTACATAATAACATTCGTACGATTCCAGCTCGGCTGCGACAAGAAAAACGGACCAGTGGGGTGGAAGGGCAGTTTCTTTCCTTTTTTTTTTCCTTAATTACGCCGGGCGCCGCCCGCCCCTCTCTAACAGTAACCCGTTCGGTTGTTATAATTTTTTTTCTCCCGTCCGGACGCGTTGCTAATACCGTTTTCTCGCAGAAACCGGTAGGGGTATTTCTATACAACGCGGACCCGCCGCTCTGGACGTCGTCCAACGTTTTATATTTTCGCGTTTTTCCTTCAAATTTCCGTCGTACGACGGCACTTTCGAGGACCTTTTCGTGTCGTTCCTCCCTACGTCGCTCGCCTCGTGCCCATCCGTCCGCTCGCTCCCCCCCCATCCACCTACCACAACTCCCATTACCGCTAACCCTTTTCTCTTACGCCGCGGTCTGTTATTTAAACGTACACACGCATACACACCACACCGCCACCGCCGCGAGGTCCATTACGATATTAACGGAACGAATTCGCGGTCGCCTAAGCGTGAGAATCGTACGAGAGAAAACTGGGCCGCTACGCAAATACATTATTAGAATCGTTACGATTGTTGTTACGATAACCGCGCCGGGATGATGACGAAGGCGAAAATTATTATCCGCTCGGCGAACGAACGTCGAATCACGAGGAGCGCACGCGATTTCGTCGGACGGGTTATTCGATTGAAGCCTTGTTTCTTCGGCGACAACCGACGAAACACGAAACTGACGGAATAATCGCGAACGTGCGCCGAAATACGATTAAACGATTAAATCGCTCTTTTCGCGAACTGTGTATCCGCGATGTGCAAACGACGTTTCGCTACGTAATACGGACATAAGTACATTTTCTCGCCAACCGGATAACGTTGATTTTGTTTCGTTTTGAACGTGTCGAGTAGACGAACGTGTGTACAACGGGCTTAAAGTTATTACTATCGGTAGCCCTTGGGTTGGTTGGTTGGGGGGGGTATTTCCGTAAAAATAATTTACCGCGATAAAATATCAATCGTAAGGCGCGGCTATTTACGAAACGTACGACGACCACACCGAGTGTAGTGATGTACGCTTTAATCGTTGACGAGATTCGGTTGATAACGTTAACGGCCGACGATATTCCACGATACGAACGCGGAATACACGATTGTGCGGTCGGAAGTGTTTCGACGCCGTTTCATAAACGCCTTGCGTCGTCCGTGTTCTTTAATCGCGGTTTTTCGCTGTCGGACGTTTCGGGCGCCGAACGAGGAAATCGTTATGCGAAAAAACCGTGGAAATTTATCGCGGCAGGTTGTGTAGTACCCCTTACCGGAGGGAGGCGTGCAGAAAATAACACCGGCGTATGTTGTTGTTGTTGCCCGAGGTAAAACGAAACTCGCAGATAGACGCGCTCTTTATTTTAAACAAGCGAAACGGAAATAGGAAAACATCATTTACTTTAATATCATCCGAGATTACGACGACGTTCGCACAACGCCGACCGGGCGCGTATAACAATGAAATAACGTTGCCGACCGGGACAATTTGCGCGCAACTTGCGTTCGCGTTTCACACCGGGGCCCGAAATTGTTCGCAAACAATTTCGTCAAATAGTATTTCGCGTTCGTCGGAAACGCGCGCGTATTTGTACGTAATTAACGTCCGCGTTTTGGGGTCGGCGTAGAGCGCGACTACGCCGGGGCGTACACGCTGCTACTATTACGCGTTCGTTCCCGAAAAATAATAGCCACCGGCGTGTCCCGAAGGACGCTGGCCGTGTTGTCGTAACCGAATCGATCGGGCCAACGTTAAATTCCAAACGCCATCAGCGGCGATCGAGAAACTCTCGCCGGACGGAAAATGCGTTTACGCGATTCGTTGACGTACGAACTTGACGTTTTATCGAACAACGATTTGGTACGGACGTTTGAACGCCTAAGCGCTCGTACGGGCATATTTTTCGACCGTCCGAAACGATCGATCGATTTTCGTCGGTTTTTCGTATTCGGCGGTATTCCGAAATAATTCGCCACCGGGGGGAATTGGCGGGACGTGTTTTCCGTGCGTAAAAAGCGTTCACGGACAAACCGCCGCACTATTAATTCGTATTAACTTTTCGAAACGTAACATTATCGTATTTTCATCAGGAATATCAATCGTCGTTACACACACGCGCGCATATATATATATATATATAATATTAAATTTGTACTTTTTTTTCTCGGATCATTTGTCTACGATCTTCGTGGCCCAATCAACTTAAAAAGAAACGAGCAAAACGCGCGGCATCTTCGGTAGTTATATTACGAAAACGTACGTGACCACGCGGCCATTGTGCGGTTCCGCCGCCGGGCCGTAGCCCGCGGGATTGAACGGAGACTATTAATAAAATCGCAGGGACGGTGGAATTGAGTGTGGGACGAACGGAACGTTTCGGGCCAATAAATACACCGACCGGGACGACGAGTAATTCTAACGACTCACCTCCCTCTCGCCATACCCCTTGGCCCAATCATGATTTTTCCCCTCCTGCACGAGCACGCAACATACACACATACACACACACACACACACACACACACACACACACACACACACACACACACACACACATACACATTTACAATACGCGTGGTCAAGAGACTAAAAACAGTAAATTCAATTGGACGATAGATTTATAACGTTCGGCGGCGGGAACTACTAAAATGTTAAAATAATGGGGGCAACGGCGGCCCGGGCAAAAGCTGGAAAACAAAGATGGTCGGGTGTGTGTCGCGTCGATAATTCGCCGCCCAGGTCCGGTTGAACGTAGACATTTTCCATCACCTCGAGCGAAACATTCCTCCTTATTTTGATTACGGTGAAATACGTCCGAATGTATCTGTTATTCCACACACACACACACACACACACACCGGGAATACGATCGTCTGCCGTTCGCGACTTACGACAAAAAAAAAACCTCGCCGCGAATAACCATTTTCTTTGTGCCGATTCCCGAAGGTTAATATACGAGTCGAAAAACGTACAATATGGAAAGTCGAGAAAGTTTTCAAATTAAAATACGTATAAATTTCAATTTGCGCGCGCTCCGCCGCATATTTAAACCGACGCGTTAAAACACAATTTCGTTGCGAAAAAGTTTAAGTCGAATGTTCTTTCCGGGTCGTCGAAACCGCCACCTCCCCGTCATGTTCCCCCGCGATTAAATATCTATATATTACGCTTTTTTCGTCAATGATTGATAAATAGACGGAATGTAGAATATTCGAAATTACATTTTATTTTTTTTTTTCGACAAATTTTAAGGTCGCTTACCAAACTTTCGTTAAATTATTCCGGCGACATATTTTATTCGACGCGTACATTTACGATAAAATCGATTTCATAATGATTTGTTGTGTAATTTGGAGGATCCAATAAATATTTAAAAAGGATGGCCAATTATTTATTATAGAATTATACGGTTCAGATATAATGCCCTAATAGTTTTAGTCATTTTTAAATCTGTAAATAATTTTAAATCGCACTAAAATCAAATTTCGGGTCATTTCGTACGCAATTTGAAGTTTAAACATTATCGATTATGCACCGTGGACGATAATTAATTCGTCCGTAATATAATAATATTTTCGTTTTCCCGTTCGAATTATAAAACGTAATATTCGTTTCGATAATCGAACGTTTTCGATTAATTTTACTTAAACATTCTGTCACTCTCCTTAATACGCCTACCGGTGCCCTTCTCCCTCGTCGCCGCTGTTTGTTTTATTCAAAACCAAAATCCTAACCGCCTTTAATGTTAAAAGTGTAAAAGTGCATAAACGTGTAGTCCGTAATAACGTTTACTCCAGCGCTGAATCGTAAAAACCGAAAGCTGAAATATCGAACATCGATCCGACGAAAATTCCGAAAAGACGCCGACGATTCGTCGTTCAAAATGAAATTCGATTTGTTTCAAGCGGTCGAATCGTCGTTTTAGGTATAAAACGAAACCGAAAACACCCCGTTCCTGGTGGCACCCTTAAGTACGCTCGCGTTTCCAATAGGTAACCGTAAAATTTACCGTTCTTTGTTATTGTTTCGCACTCATTTGGTGTTTCGTTCGTAAAGACGAATACGAACGATTAGTAATGCCACTGGGGGGGGGGGGAATATCAACACCCGTCGCCACCAGAACGACCGGCGTCGTGACGATTATTGAGGCCTATACGCGCGAACTGAAAAAAAAGTAAACTTGGTTTTATACGATCGCGTAACGAGATACAACGTTATTATCAGTAGCCGGCATTCGTGGATGGGCGGTTGGCCAACCGGGATATAAACGCTGACAATAGGATTTTTTTTCGTCGTCATCGGGCGAATACTTTTTTTTTTTGTTATCCTAAAGAATTCAAAGCGGAGCCGACATGTTTAACCGAATAAATTAACTTTTGTCATTTTAATTTTTTCGCCAACGCGGGAACGAGGGAGTTTTTTGCGCCGCGTACGCGTCCGATTATTTTTTACGACTTTTGTGGTACCTACCGCGAACAGACACCGCGACGTGTACGCGCGCGGCTCGTACTCGCGACATTACAACACTTTTATCGCGCCGTCGTCGTCCAACTACGAAACAAAAAGCGCGCGCGGTAGAATAACCGTTTCGGCGCGGCGTTCGGCTAAACGCGATAATTAATCGACTAAATAACGGCTCGCCCCCCGGTAACACACCGTTTAAGCGTTCATTAAAACGGACACCACGATCGGGGAAACGATTTCCGTTTTATTCGCTCGCCGTGCCGAGACAATATAACGTCCATTACGGTTTCGTTATTTCGCGATATTGTAATCGGGACCGATCGGCCGTTAATCGGGACGTAAATACGAGAACATAAAAACGTTTACGACGAATTACCGGTACCGGGCGTGCGCCGATCGGAACTCGTACATTTTCCGCCGCCCGTGAACGTCGACGGCGCGCGGATAAACGCGTGCGGACGTTACGGGACGTACCGTCAACCGAACGCCGGGATCGGGAATATAATCGCGTACGGCGCGAAACGAGAAAACGCGAACGAACGTCCGAGCGAAAAAGCGTAGAATTCGTACACGACACCGGGGACAAGATAATAAATGGAACGTTTACTTCCGATTAGTCACTCGCGTGCGGTAAACGACGACACGTGTGAAATGTTACCGACGTAATATATATGTGTGTGTATGTATACGTACATCACGTCGTCGCAATACTCGTCTGACGGTTAAGCCGTCTTATCCGACCCACTCACCGCCGTCGCTATGGTCTACGTTTCCCTCCCGTCGAACGTTTATCGTCCGGAAATACGACCGTCCGCGCTAAATATTTCGTAATTCGTGTTCGTACGCGAATATTCGAGAGCGTTTCTCCGCTTGCACGCGCCGGAGATTATCCAATAGGTAATAACGAGTTCCCGAATTTTTCGCCCGCCCATCATTTTTTTTTTTTTAACCAATTCACGGCGCCGCACGCCCACCGTGACGATTCGTCGCGTTATTCGTGCCGCCAAACTGGACGGTCGACCTTGAACGTGAGGACAACCGCTCGGGATTTCGGTTAGCGCCATTTTTCGGCAATTATCAGTTCCCCTCTCTCCGTCCCGCATTATCCAATACGGTCGGGCCGGCGAAAATAACGATTCGTGGCTCTCGCCAGGCACCGAATTGTAAAAACCGCACCAGATTGGCGAACGGACGGTTTCGTTACTAACTTGTGAACCGACGACGACAACAACAACCGAACCGGTTTCGAGAAATACCCCCGCCACTCACGCGTACCGATCGCGCGATGTTTTCGCGAACGATATGTACGCGTGCCATTCGTTTCGAAGCGATTGTCTTACGTTTTAATAAACATCGGACCGTACGTTTTCGTTTTACAGACCAGTTCGGACGGAAACGTGACTACCAGCGTGCTGACGTTCGTACCGGCGATTAAGGACTCGGACAAAACGTTGAGCTGCCGCGCCGAAAGCGGCCAACCGGCGGCGGCCGACGCCGTTAACAACCGGCACGGAAACCCGGGCCGTCAGTCCCCTTCGGCCGACGATGACTCTTCCGACGGATGGAAAATAAACATATTTCGTGAGTAACGTTTACGCCATAGTTTACGCTCGTCGCCAAATCTGGTCCGTTGTAGCATTCGTAAGTGCCGACGCTTTCGAGAAGTCAATTTGTTGAGAATCCGACGGTTGTAGAAATTAAGGTTATTAAATGGAACCGCCGGTGACGAACCGGTAGTGTAACGTTTTAAACGCCTCGTAGCACGCCGGAAATGCGTTCCATCAGTTTGTACTCCGTAGAGATTCGGGCGTGAAATTCTTCTTGGGAAATTTCATCACGGGTCGAAACAATTGCGATTCAACGCCGAAACACGCGATATATGAACGTGCGGGCGGACGATAATGTTTAGTCGAAACTTTTTACGCGTCAAATTTCGAAAGTTTATTTTTGAATCGGATCCAACGTGCTGTTATTATCGCGCGGTGAAATAATAAAACTATTGTCCGTTCCAAACCGAAACTACGCGATTGAAATAATAATTCCGCGAACAATATTTAAAAATACGGTAAACGACGATTAATATAAATGAATTGTCGCGTTTCGAGAGCCTCGCGGAACGCAACAATAAGCGCCGCTGACGCGATGTCCGTTTCAAATGCGTTCCATCAAATCGGAACTACGCGACGTACAATTCGAAATGATCGCCATAACCATTCTGTAATAGATAATTAATTTTAATCCCAATGAACCGCTTAACGGGTTTTTACGTAAACAGTCGGTGGATTATTTCGTCGTTATCGCGTTAGTAATTAACATTGCACCGGGAATATTTTCTTATTTTTTTTTTCGCTTCTCCAAACGAGATAAACTTTAACCGTGCTGAAATTAAGCGCTCCCTTCGCGTAATAATATAGAATCGTATTTTTTTCGTCGTACCACGTTATTTGTAGTTTCTTTGTTTCGTCCGACGTTCTCGGTCAACGTTTTATATTGGAATCGTACGGTCGATAGCGTTCGTTAAATATTTCGCGACGAATGATACAAAGGGTCGAATTATTAGAACTTAACTAGATATTCGATATAAGAACGAATGTCGCGATCGGAAACCTTTGTCCCGTAGTAAGTGATTAAAAAAAAAAACGTACCGAAAACTCCCGTCGAGTCCGCTCGAAGATATTATACTTATAATAATTGCCGACAAATAAATTGACGACGAAATTGAACGTACGGCGTCGATACGAATATTACTTTAAACAATATACACGTCCGAAGGAGTCAATTTCCATAAAATCGTTACGTCTTCGTGACGGAATAGAAGGACGGGCTAGTACTTAACGGTACGAACGCATTTCGTTCGCGGTATTGTTAAAACGACTCTATTGGAACACAGGACGAACAAATAGACGCCGGGCCGGTATATCTATACGATTACGGCGTAATTATTATAACGGCGTCGGCCGTTAGTTTACGAGGAGTCGCGTAACGAATGTACTCGCACCGTTTTTTAAAACGTTAATAACGCAATGGTTCGGAACGGCCGTGTGTCGTATCCCCGAGAACGCGACGTATCGTCTCCCGCGTTTTCTAAAACAACGTTCGTTTTATCGTCGCGATCGAACGACGAAAAATAAGCCGTTTCGTTTTTCATTAGTTACCGTTTATCTACCGTTTGAAATTTCTACGCGCGCCAATAAGTCGTATACTGTTCTCCGACGGACCGACACCGAAAACGGCCACCGTATTTATTCGTTTTATACGTCCACGTAAAAACCAATCGTCGTAGTACCGACGGCGTAAGTTACGACGTCGGACGTTTCGTTTATATTAGAAATATAGCCGCTTTCACTTCTCCGGTTGAACGAACAAAATATTATCGCGTTCGGACCATCATCGGCTTTACGAATTTTCCGGCGATTTTTATTCGTTTTATCGCCCCCCGGTTTATTATTTCCATCCGGCGTATTTACTACGTCGATAAAATTCACGAAACGCGTTAATTCGTCGGTCGTGTAACCAATTGCCTATTGAACCTTACGCCGATACCGATCCTAAAGTCTAAAACCCGTGCGTATTAATTTTATACGCGATTCAAAATGTACGGAAGACGCTTCTTGCGTTCAGGCAGCGGACAAACGTCCTCTTTCCTCTAAATCCGTTCCTGTGTCCAAATGCCCGCACAAACACCCACGTGGTGCGTACGGTCGATTCGGTCGGCACCAAAAAGGTTTGAATTAGGTAGCGTTTTTCAAACATTATTTAGAGAGAAGACCATCGGTACAGTGTTGTTTCCGTGTTTTTTTCAACGGATAACGTGGTAAGGTCGCGACAGTTATTCGTAGTCAAATTCCAAGTGAAAAATATTTTCGTGCGCGAGGGAATTCCCGCGGCTTTTCGATAATATCCAAAATACCCGAACATCGTGGTTCCCCAAAATCGGGCGGTACGTTACGAGAACGAAAATTCTTTTTCTATGTTCGAATTTGGAGACGACAAAGGCCACTCGTGGCGGCGCGTTAACGGTTTTAAAAAATATTGACCAACGAACGACGGTTAGTGTCCGTTTCAGCCCGAACCGCGACGAGCGCGCGCGTGAACGATATCCGAATTGCCGGGCGTCCGCGATGTTTTCTACGTTCTCGAATAATATTGTAAACCGGACGGGAATTATACCGACAACGACGAGAGAGCTCGACTGCCTCCTCCGCCACGATAGTTATTGAACGTAGTGGTTAACGCGACGAAAACGAACGATGTATTAAAAAAAACCCGCGCGATTCCGCGAAACGTCGTCTTTTGAAAAAAAAAAACGTGACTTAAAAGTCACCGATTCGAAGAACATCGTGTCCGCGGAGACCCGAAACGCTGAACGGTTGCTAACGATTATCGATTTCTCGATTCTGTCGTCAGTTCGGATTTGACGCGGTTTCTTGGAATGAAAACGATTATGTTTCCCGTACAAACGAAAAACGCCTCGTCTCGTCGGACGGCGACGGTCTCCGGCCCGATTTCCCTCGCAGTTTCGTTTTCCGCTGTCCGTTATTAGACCGTGTGAGCCTTACACATAATAGACACGTTTCGTATTTTTCGCGTATGTTCGGGAATACTTGCTAATCGTTCAACACTTTTTTATCGGGCTTCGTATCAGACTCAAGTGCTCTCATAATAATGTCTCCGAGTCTTGTAAAGTCTCGATACGCCATTTGTCGTGAAACGATAAAACTAATATCGTCGAATACCGGTATGGTGCAACTGTACCCGATTCACGATTAGATAATACGACGAATTATATCTGCGACATTTTTGTATCGTTGCACAATAGCGCGCGTATATAGTTTAGGCTTTTGTACAGTAATTTTTCGTCGGTAATTCGTGGATCCCTAAAGGATGCTGCGTAGAGATCAGTACTTTGGGATCCACGAGATGATGGTTTTAAACTTTTCTGGCGTTATTATATCATAAACGTCATATTAAATTTTTAGGTCTCCGATCGTAAAATCGAAAATCGTATTAATTTTTAAATATTCAAAAGAACGCTGGAAATAATTGAAATTTTAAAAGCCCTTTTATTTAATAGCCGAAAATCGATCAAATTTTACCAACGAAGTTTTTGATATATGCTTTACGTTATTAACTATATATATATATATATAGTAAAAATTCGAATATTTCCAAAGGCCGTTTTCAGAAAAATTATAATTTTATATCTGGATGGGTTTTATGTCCGAAAATGTTCTAAAACCCCTATTTTAGTTTGTTATCGATCCTTAGAATGTATACGCGCTTCAAACGAAAATCCGAATATACGAAAGACGCCACGCCAGCAATTTATATAGATTCAATAACCACGGTACATATCGCGATATCTCTTAGATAAGGCGAAACGCGGTACGCACGTTTATCGTAAAAGAAAAAACAATTCCGGAACACCGAGGAAATAGGTCTTTCGGAAATAGTCGTTCCCGAAAATTAAGCATAAACATTCGTTCGTTTTTAATTAATCGTTTTGATCGCCATAAAGTTGTTCGTACGACTTTTACGACGGTTGACGATTGACGTCAGCATTTAACCAAACGACTATATCTAACTCGACCATATTTCTTCGTTCCCGATAAAAAGACGTTTAAATCGTGTCCCCCGATTATTTCACCAAGAATATATGTATAATCCGTGATTGGATAAAACGCGAATAAGTGCCCCAAATATATCATCGGACTTGTATCGAAACTTGACTTTCGGACACCTCGCGCGTTAATCCAAACGAATTGCGATTAAAAGAACGCGCGCTTCGTTACCGCCTATTATCTACAGTCGCCGTCGGTAGCAGCGACACGCCATCGTTGCGTAACGCGTAAATCGTAATAGTCAACCGCAAAAATAGTTAAGTACAACGCCATCCGCGGAATTTCCGTGTATTCTAATTAATTTCGTTCACGAAACGATTTTTATCCGTTTAAGACAGAGGAAGAAGTTTACTACCGAGCGTAATCATTAAATTACAATCGTTTACGAAAGTTATTCGCACACACACACACACACACAAAACACACGGATCGTACCGTTTAAGGATAATATCACGGTGGCCTATAATATGTTATGTAATTTACGACGATTCCGAAGTTTCTGTGTGATTAGCTTAAGTGAGAGCGCGGTGGTATACCACCGTACGATATTATTCGGTGGTACTATACCATTTTCCGAATGAGAACGCACCGCGCTCGCGCGTCCGAATGATCACCGAAGAAGAAACTCTCCGTCCCTCTGTCGCACGCCAGACGTTCCGTGATCGGATATTAATTATCGGTCGATATCGTGGTTACTACGACGCGACAACAATTGTCATCATAGATTCGCGCCGCTATTATGCGGAGTACTAAATTATCGTGCGCATCGTCCCGGCAATCGTCAGCGGAGGGGATCCGCGATTTAAGTCCGCCCTCGGGCGCGTTCTTATACTGAAAAAGTATCGATTATGTTAACGAACGTTAATAATAATGACATCCTCAGAATATTCTTATTGCGAAAATGGTACGTATCTAACTAAATTTTTTTCGTCGAGTGCAATTTAAACGGAAATTCGTTTATTTTACGCCCGTGGACGACAACTTTATACGTACCCGACGTATTATAATTTATTCTTATTTCCGGTCAACTCGATAAACTAAGACCTAGGCACACTCGCCGAACAAACGATTACGTCGCTAATAATCGTTTTGGTTTCCGCCCGTTGGAATTGAATTTAGCCGACTTTTAATTCGTCATCGGTTTCTCTCGGTTCACCGCAATAACCGAACGATTACATACGCCCCCTCTTAAAAAAATACCACGTATAACGTGTTCGTACTTAAAACTATATAAAATACAAAAATAAAACTTTCACGGGAAAACATAATATACAACGTTATGTTACGACGCCGAACTATTTTAGATTCGCGTATTACGACGTATTCGTGAAATAAAAACTCAAAGTTTCTCTCAATTTAAAATTTAATCATTTTCGCCGAGTTCCCGGGATCGTGGCCCGTGTTCATGTGTGTGTGTGTGTGTGTGTGTGTTTTCACGGTTTTCGTACACTTATAGCGTTCAAAAATCTTTCGGCTTTATTTTCGCGCGGAAAAAATGTACAAAATAATTTCGAAAATTAGATACAAGTACGTTAAAATGTTATATTACCCCGCATTTTATAATAACGTTATAGTGCGAAAATCGCATACGAGCGCTGTAATATAATATCATACATCAAAGTATATTCTAAGAAATTTTCACCAGGCGATACCGTAAAAAATGATTTTTTCTAATAATTTTTAATCTAAGCGAATTTATTTTTCATAAATTGTACACCAAAATGTACGTTTACACACACACACACACACACACATATATATATATATCGCTCGCGTTTAGTAAAATTACAATATAAAATATTTAACGGTAGTGGAACTTCTACGAAAGAATAGAAACTAATACTTATTCGTCGAAACGTTAAATTGGTTTAAAACGTTTTTACGTCGAATATAAGCGTTATATTCGAAGTAGTTTCCGTTTTGACGGCGCGATAAAATCCAATAATATGCGCAGACAAGCGTACATGAGACTTCCAGTAACCCTTGCGTAAGGTTCGTTACCGAGTCGTTCTTTATCAAATTTTTCGGTTAAGTGTATTCCGAGAAATTTTCGTCGCTTTTATGTCTCGGAAAATGTCGAGACTCGCTTAAAACGGTACGTCGACAGAAAAAGAAATTGTCTCGCGATCGTCGGAAATTACCGACTACTTGACGACGAAAAATTGTTTTTTAACCCCTTGACGGTTTTATCGCGCGTTATTGAAACATTCGCGTTAACGCGAATGTTCGATTGTAATTACGGGGGTTGGACTATTCGCGCAACGGTAACGGGACAACTGAAATAGCGCGCCGGAGAATTTAACACGGATCTAGGGATGGGGAGGAGCGCGTGCCCCGAAACCGCTCTAGTCTGTGTAGGGTCGCAAATTTCAAATAACGCGAAACGAAAATAAATTACGCGAAAAATATACGTAAATTATTTTTCAACGCGTTTCTACTCCTCCCCGCGTCCATTTTATTATATATATTTTAGGTATATTTTCTTCAAAACGTAATTATTTCGCGACGCGCGTTAACAATAAACGTAATAGAAGACGTATTAGACACGCCGTTCGACAATAGCCCGCGTCATTTTCAGGATCTCGTCGATCACTTTCGTACGGGCCCAATAGTCGTCGAAACGCCTACGGTTTTTGAAGGAATATCAACCTGTCCCGAGAATAATACAACCGTCGTTTATTATTCCGCGTATATTTATCGTTTCGTCGCGTTTTACCTGTTTTTATCTGTTCGTTTTTTATTTTCTTGGTTACTCGCCGAACGTTCCGTCAAACACTCGCCGCGCATCATAATACTACGTCGATAATAATTATTATCGCGCTCGTTACGGAATTAATGGCGACGACGGTCCGACGTCTTTTCGTCAAACGTCGACAATTTTCGGGGAACGGTAATTTTGTAGCGCGGAGCGTGCCGGCCGTGTTTTTATTAATTTGTAGGTCCACCAACGAACGTCCGTTCGCCACCACCATCTGACGGCGCGCGTGCGATCGTAAAAAACACGGCGCGCGAATATATCATTGTACGTACGTCGTTGTGTGTTTATCGCCAAACGACGACATATATATATATACACGTGTATATAACAAACGGTCGTCGGATATTGTTTGCAATTCGGATCGCGTTGTGCGCGAATAACGAAAACGATAACGAAACGTTATACCGCGAGGAAATTCTATCCGCGCCGTAATATATTACGTACGTCGCGCCCAAGGACCGCGTAAACATCCGGCGACGTCGTCGATGACCCCTTTTTCCATCCCCCTACGCGGCACATATTTCGGCGCGTTTCGTCGGTGGCGGGAGTGGGTGAGGGTCGCGTGACACTTTCCACGTGCGTTATTCAGTTTTCGGTCGCTCGTTTTACACGTAACACGTTAATAAACGACCGGCACGCCGCGTTCTCGCCGTTTGACGGTATTTTCGTTCGCGCTTATTTCGCCGACCGGCGGTAATATTCGCTAAGCACCGTCGTCGGCTCCACGATCCGTTTTCGTCACCACACTATCCCGTGCCGCTCGGCCACTTATCGTGTACCGTTCACGCGTGCGAATACCGTCCGTTCGTGTAATACGTACCGGCGAAATTGATTCGTTTCGCGTCGTTTTTCCCGTCGTCGACCGCGATTAAGTTTAACGTCTTCGTAAACGTCGCGCAATTTCACGCCGTATTTCGTCGTGATATCTTCGAATTTAAACATTTTATAAGCCGGCATTTTCGGCGTTTTTCTCGTTTATTATTATTCTACACGAAATAAATACGAGTTACCGTAACGTTACTTAAAAAAAATAAAATTATACGAAAATTCGACAAATCGAGTGTGTGACGTTTTAAAGGATCATACATTAAACGGATCGGCAAACGGGAATGATAGAACGTTGTACGATATTATTGTTGTAAAAAAAAATTCGCGAATTTTCCAATTGATACTTTATTACGAGACGTTTGTCGACTTTCTCGATGAATTTCTTAAGAACGCGGAAATATCGCTCCCGAAAAATCGTCGACACCGTCGACGGTCACCGATTTTTTATTCATAATAACGTCACATAGAAAATGTATTCGTTCAATTTTCGACCGAATTCGGTGTTTTAAACATTTTTTTAATTCGCGATTTTTTTTTTATTTACGTTTAAAAGTTAATAACGTATCGACGCTATTTTTCAATACGTTTTTCCTATAATGTCAACGTTGGGAAAATTCAGAGTCACCCCACGACCGCCGCCGCGGAATATTCACCAACAACGGACCCGTTGTACGAGAAAGGCCGGTGGACCACGGGGCGAGAAGAATCCCCGGCCATAAAACGTCGGGGTACGTGGTGGAAATATAGGAATAGTGGGATTTCTCTCCGAGCGTTTCGCGATAAATACCGTTCGGGATAAATCGCGGGCGAAAACAAAACGGAATTATTACTATCGCGACAACAATATAGAGGCGCCGAAGAGAGAGCGGGTAATATATGTATATATATATATATATATATGTGTGTAAGCGATCGATTTAATAAAAACGATTCGACGGCGAGCTCTGTAAACGCGTGTACGAACTGTGGCGGAGGAAAACAAATAAACGGACGCGAGTCGCGGGGGGAAAAATAATAATAACGACAATCGGTTCCGAAGAGAATCCGAAATATTCGAATTAGCGCGCGCGCATACTTGGCCGGGACGACGACCTTCCGACCTCCCTGTCGACGCGCATGTAGAAACACTCCGTCCGCGGTACAGCGGCGGATTGTTCGTTTTAATCGTCGCGCGACATCCCGCCGAATAATACCGTTACTTTCGGCCAAATCGACCACGGCGGCGACACGGTCGTCGTTACGACGATACCGTTATTTGATCGCCCGCTGAATTTCCGCGCAACAGCAGCCGCGACGTTGTACGCGTCGATTTTTCTATCGGTTTCCGACGATTTGTCCGCGAAATATCGCCACCACCACCACCACCACCACTACCACCACCGAACTCGTGCCGCCGGTTCACCGAGCCGACAAATTTCGGTTAAAACGCGAGCGTACCCTTTGTATCGTGAATCGTGTATTCGTGTTATTTTATTAAATATCCTCGGGCTATCGTTATAATATTAATAATAATCCGCTTATATATGGCGTTTGTAAAACAAACACGTATATTACGCAATTAAACGTTCAACTAGCCGACGGTTAACGTGAAACGTTATTATTTTCGTCCACGCCCGTATCGATAGATGGAAAAGAATGCCCTACAATAACGGGATCCATTAACTAAACACGCGAAACCGCGTGGTTCCCGCGAATTATTCGCTTGTCGTACGTAAATAGAGCAACGGACCGAATGGGTCTATATATACCAGGTAGCGTTTTTATTAATAACTGTTAATTATTATTCGCTATGGCTCGTATTTATTACTACATTTCGATAAACGTAATCGGTACCAATGTACGAGAAATTCACGTCGCCCGCGTATTGACCCGAACCGACGAATCCGAACCGGCGCGCCGCACTGTCCGAACACTATTTTTGGAAACGCGTGACCTAAACCGTGTTTTAACGCGCGTTTACACTCGTGTCCGTAACCGCGTACCCGGTTTCGTCGGCTCGGTTAAACGTATCCGGAACGCGTGTACGTTTGTTATCGACTCGAATTAAACGCGGGGCCCTGCGTTCGATAGTTTACGAGCAGTGGATTCGAGACGAACCGGACGCCTCGTCCGTTTACGGTTACAAAGAAAAACGATTTACGAAACAATTAAACAACTTACGTCCGCCGAGTCACGCGATTTCATTATACGTCGGCTTAATACAATAGCAATTAGCGAATGTCCGCGCAAATGTTCCGTCACGCTTTCCACAATAGTGCCGTCCCCCGAAAAAACGAGAGCGACGATTCCGGTTTAACGAACCACAATGGCGTCTGAAACGCGCCGGTTATTCAGTGGCGTCGCGCGATCGACTAGTCGGACGGTCATTAATTACGCGTTACGTTCGACCCTTTTACGAATATTACTGGAGTAAGTAGCCGCCGAGTAATAGCCCAATGGACGTTGGCCGAACGATTACCGGTCGTAATTCGCGGGGACCGTCAATTACCCGACGGCGCTCGTGTGCCTCCCTACCCCCCGGTACGAAATACGCGTCGATCGATAAATAACCGTTAAAAAATAAAAACGCATCGTTAAACGCGTTAACGTCCGTAATATTAAACTCCGCCGTCTCGCGAACGTCGTTTCGCCGACGACTTTCGCGTCGCCGTTCGCTTCCGAACGCGCGAACGGCGTGTTATGTATTACGCCGGCCGGACGGATATTATTACCCGGGAGACGTTCGCTCGTGTTGCGCAAAAATGTATTTACGCGAGTTTGAGAATTCGGTCACGTAACGTGGCGAACGCACGAACGTAATATTGTACGATTCGGAACAAAGTGAAATAAACGTGTACCGGGTGTCGTATCGACTGTGCCCGTATCTGCCGAACGGTTCGGACCGGCCGTCGTTTTACGCAAAACGAATGTGTCCAGGAAAAAGCGCGGCGCGCGCACCGGCGCTTCGTGTCCATCCGAACGCCGCCGTTTTATTATCGCGCGCGGTCTTTAGTCGCCGACAACGCGACGGTAATCGCGTTTGAACAATATTTGTCGTCGTTTTCGTCACGGGCCACATCGTCCACAGAACTGTGTGTCGAACGCGATCCATCTCCGCCGTGTACGAAATATTACGCGTTATTATTCGGCCACGTTTCGTTCTCAAAAACAAAACCCTTTATGATGGGAAACCTCGATATTAACGCCTCGTGTCGAACGTTATATTTTCGCCGATCGTTTCAGTCCCGGACGATTACGCATTTCGTGTATGGAATTTCCATTTTTGTTTCGCGTTGTTCCGAATATTTCTATAACTCGCGTAAAAAATAACATTCGTCACTATAATCTGGCGCGAACAATTAGCGAACGATTACTACGAAAAACGAATTAATATATACGTAAGATTTTAATAACGGCTTATTATAATCCGTTTTCGGCCCGTTCCGTGTGCAGGTAATTAATGTTATAGCGACGAACTATACGTCGAACGAGATTATTCCGAACCGGTGTTTATAAATTGCGAATGGGACATTGATATTTTAAAACCGAGCGCGTACATTTTCGGACGTTCACCAATCGACGTGTTCCGAATTGTTAACGAAGAACCGAAGAACACGCGTATAAATAACGAGGGACGTAAGGCGGGACTTTACGATTTCCGACGAAAATAATAATAATAATCGATTCGGCGAAACTCGTAAACTACTCGGAAATAATAAAATTAATTATTTCCCTTTATCGAAATTGTTGTTCGGTATACTTTACGGGTTCGAATCACGTCGGTTACAATAAAAACACGGCCGAGGTATCGCCGTTATTTTCCCCGTTTCGTCGTTAGTCGTCCCATAAAGATATTTTTTCCGCAGATGTGCCAGTCGTTGATCTGGAACTCGGCAGTAACATCAACGGCAGCGCTATCCAAGAGGGCATGGACGTATATTTCGAATGCAACATAAAATCCAACCCGTGGGTGTACAGAGTGACGTGGAGGCACAACGTAAGTACATTTTTTGTAATCGACGAGCATTCGGGGGAGAGGTAAATTTCGAGCGGAACGACAAATCGTCGGCATACCGCGGCCGGTATGTCGACCGGTTTGTTTTCGACGTAATATAACCTTAACCAGGCTTAAATTTTATCAATAATATTCTGTGATAATATTGTTTCGATATTTATCAGTTATCTATTCTGCGATTTTACATTTTAACGGTCAACCTTTTAAATGTATTCAATTCTGTGATACTTATTAGAATAAATGAATTATTAAATCAAAAATTGATTTATGAATTAATTTACTTATTTACAAAAACATATTTCTTTGTGGATATGGTCACACTGATTTTCCTCCAGAAAATATTCGTTTATTAGATTTACCTATACTTCTCACATAATTCATTATCAGAGCCTGCCTTAACCGTCGTACTCGAACGATACGGGGGACATTCGGTATTTACTTTGGAAACGATAATTACGGATTTTTAACGACCGTAGTAAATCGAGCACTTTGAACGTCGAGCGGAATGCGCGTTGATTTCGAAAATAACTTAAAACGATTATAACGATCACACGCGAGTTCTTTAAACACGAATCGACGTACGACGATGTGTATCGTATTGCGTTCGCGATTTATCGAATCGATAGTTTCAACAAGGCGTTTTCATAAACGTTGAAATTACTGGCGGCGTGTGCGAGTGTCGCGTTCAATTTATCACTATAGCGAAAGCGCGTGAATATTATATAGCTGTTGGGCCTAAGTCTCCGGAAATTATTTACGGCCTCGATCGATCCGAAACGTTGTTTTAAAAATTGTTTAAACGCGCGAAAATGATTGATACGTTCGAAACGTCGGACATTTCAAAATGTGTAACCTATTTGCGGCTATATATCGTGGGGGGGAATGGGTGATGGGACGGGTGGATTGTAGGAAACGAAGCCCTCTTCGGTAATATTCTAAACGCAAATATATTACGTTCGGAGGACGTTTTGCGAATTTCCGGACTACCGTTCTCTTCTCTTTCTCTCAACCGTCGTGTCCATGTGTAGATTTTTCCGTTCGTCTTCGTGTTTTTGTCTTTTGTATATCTCCGGAACAATTAATTTTCGTCCGGTTTTTTAACGAACGCGTATTCGGCCGTCTATAATTACGTTCGTTCGAAACGCGTTAGTGCGCCCGTCTTTCCGATTAACTCACGCATTATTATCCGAAAAACACGTAGCGCCTAATCGTCGTGTAATATTGCGATAACGCTATTGGATTTTCGATAAAGCACGCGGTTAACCGCCGCAATAATAATAATAATAATAATAATAATATATAATCGAACGTCGTGTGTGTGTTGGATGTGCGCGCAGGGAAAGCTGCTGAACAACAATCCGGCCGCCGGCACGATAGTCAGTAACCAAAGTTTAGTGCTGCAAAAAGTGTCCCGGAGCCGAGCGGGCATTTACACGTGCGTCGGGAGCAATCAAGAGGGCGACGGCGAAAGCAATCCGGTGACGTTGGACGTGAAATGTGAGTGGTAGTTATAAATAGTACGCGGTCGACGTTCTCGCCGTAAATGTAAGAACTCGGACTAACCCGACAAACCATTTTCCGCGCGTAATTTTCGTCGCGACATTTTCGGATTTGTACACGGCCGTCGCGGTTTGTGGTGCGCTCGTTACTAATTCGGTCCGAATTCGATATTAGTGCCATAGGTTCGTCAATACTATTTTATTTGTTCGCGAGCATTTCGTTTCCAAACATAACACAATCGCGGACGACGAACCGTCGTCGGGGGTCGTTGTGTATTCGTCCGGCGCAACGTTAAAGTTTTCGAGAAATTTCCCTAAAACCATTTTTCTCGGAACATGACTTTTCGAGGCGACCGGACAAATAAAATCCGCCGTACTTTTCGTCGAACAAGCCGCGGCTTGTCGGTCACGATCGTTCGCGCCCTATTGCGAAGTTACGTTCGATTTTTATTCGTCATATTTTACGATTCCGAAATACTTCGAAAATTCGTTTTTTACATTCCGTTTTTGGCGAAATTTATTCTATATGTAATACCTAATGTATTCGTTTGTAATCTATATATTAAACGCTTTCGTTCGATACTTAATGCCAAATTCTCCCGTAGTTAAAAATTAATCCGCGATCGTTATTGTTGTCTTTGTTAAATTCGTAATCTCCCACGTGACATTAACGATAACTTTATACTTGTTCGCGTTTCGAACAAGTATTTAAAATTCGTTTTAATTGTCGAAAAAAAAACACGTTTTTTGTTTTCTAAGGAAGCGCCGTATCTTAAATAACGGGCATAAAAGTATATTAAGACAGTGTTCAAAGTGATCTTTAAATTTATTCGTGTTTCGAGAACACCGTTTTTTCGAATAACTACGATTTTTTTTTTTGTGCAAAGTTGTTAACCGTATAAACAAGTATATATATATTTTGTTAAAAACAAGGTTTTTAAAAGTCTTTTTATAACTATACGGTCTAAAAACTTGGTATTTCAAAGAGCAGAGGTTAAATTTAAAAAGCGCGCCGCGTAACGCAATCGTTCAATCTGAAGGATGTTTTTCCAATTTACAGTATCGCGTTAACGAATACGTGATAAAATATATTGTTTTCCCTCGTTATCTTTTTCGTACGAAAGATCGTGAAAAAGTCTTCCGACCTAACCTAACGCCGCGATATGTGTGTCCGCTGCGCTTGTTATTTGCGTATCGTTAAACTCGATATTCGCGCGACACAATGACTAATGATAAGTATATATGTATATATATATATATAAGCTGGGAGGGGGACGAGCTCCGTAAACGTTAATAGGAAAAAACGGTTTCGCGAATTTAATCCGTGATCGATGGCTGGCGAAAATCATCACCTGTTCGGTGATAACGTAACCATATTATTATTATAGCGTACGTATGGCACGCGATAAAAAACCAAACGTCGACGGTGAATGTCTCGGCCGTGATATTCCTTAACGAATTTCCGGAAAGGAGGACATGTTCAAGGGTGGGGTTCCTCGGTCATACCAATTGGACGGTGATTGGAGGAGTGGGGGGCGAGTGATATTAATTTCTCACGACTAAATACTATACACAGCCTGTACAATTCAGCCGCTGTTGCTCCGGGCCGTGTATATTATATTTGCTTTTGTTCCAACGAAAATAATGTATTTCCCGTTCGAGAAACGCCCGGGCGGGGTGAGGACGAAAAACAGCTCAACCGTTAAGCTCTCTCCGTTCGTTTTACGATCGTTTTATAATCTAATTCGATTGCTCATTCGAAAGTTTTCTCGTATAAAGTTTTTAAAGAGTGAATAATACTTAGCCAAAAGCTGACGACGACGTCGTCTAACCGGAAAGAACGGAACGAGGGCTTAAAAAAAGGAGGGGGGAAACCTATTAAGTCACTAGATTTCCGAACGGATAATGATAGCGGTAGATATGATAATATTTTAAGCCCGCCGAACACCTGGTAAGGTGTTTAGCGAATAATCGTACGTCGTTCGGTTTACGATTATGTTTTTTTATTCGCCCGACGTCGCCATTAGGCGTCGTGCCCCGTCTTTTTTGTCGACGCGCGTTCGTTTTTTTTATTGCGTTATATTACAAACGTCTCTACGCGTATCGAAGAACCCGATTTTTCTAAACGTTTTAAAAAAAAAATTCCTAATGGCCACCACGATATTTATCGGATACGTTTAGTTTGCTTGTAAGCCGTAAAACCATTCGCGCGTGCTAATAAAACACCGATTTCGTTTGCCAATTTTCCGGTTTAGAATGAACAGGCGTATGAAACGTAACGCAATCTGGTATCACAGTGTCGGATTAATGCGCGCCTGTATTCTCGACGAGTTTTCACTAATTCGAAAATGTTACGGATTAATTTCGTCATTTAGATATTTTCCTTGAAATCGCGAGAGGGGTAGGGAAGAAACCACAAAAGGATTGTTCGTGCAACAATTCCCCGGGGGGAGGGGAGTTTTTTTAGCGGTAGAATGGAGCGGATGGGGGCTGCTCAGTCTTGGCTCAACAACAATTGCGAACTTAACGGTCGTTTAGTCGGCAAACGCCGACTATCGTAATTTTAATCATTTCAGACGTAAAAAATATTATTCCCGCTTTTATTAATAATAACGTTTTTTTTTTTATTGTTTGAATTAAGAAATAACGATTTATCGTAACCGAAATTACGTAGCATTTATACTAAAATTATTCTCCGTAATTCCTCTCCCTCGGGTTTTAGCTCGCTCGCGTTTCCGTATAATTTTATTAAAATCGAAATTTCGATGCCCTTTACGATTAAGTTTACCGGCTAATGCATTTAAATTCGCCACTGCCCGATAATAGTATTAATAATAATTGTGCCGCCGACATTCGAGAGAGACACGCCCGTTATTAAATCGTCAATTGTTCGCGTTTCGTTTACGTCGTTCTCGTGATCGGCGTACGTAAAGTTTCTCGACAACGACTATTAATAATAATAATAATACATTTCCGTGTCCGCCGCCGTCCTGGTTATCGGTCGACCTCCGTCGATCGCCTTATGGATGATCGTTCGTCCAGTGTTGGCGCGCACGGTGGTCGTTCCGTTAAAAACCTGTAGATCGGAACGTTCGTGTTTGTGGAACACGCGCGCAAGTTTCCGGAAACGTTCCTTTTCCGTGTACGAGCGTAATTTACTTACGTAATATATTACGGGCCGGCGGCGTAAGCGCCGAAACCTCGCGTCACGGGTGACGAAGAGGAACGGATGGGGGACACACACGTCGACTTGGGGCCTTTAGAAGGAGTTTAGGTCTAAATTTTGTAAGAAACAAAAAAAAAACGAAACTAAACGAGAAAAGAGCGTAAATATTTTATTATTTCCGAATTGAAGTCTACGTCTGATCGAAAATATATACGGTACATCGTGTATTCCGATTTCCGACGAAGTAAAAAATAAAAACGCTATTTCCAGCGACACAGACGCGCCCATGAATAATATAATATACAGCATAACGTAATAATAATGTCCCGAGCAAATGTATATTTATTTTGTAATATTAAAAGTAACCTTTTTTTGCCGAAGAAAACGAGAAATAAAACACTGCGCTACAATTGTTAACATAGTTCGAAACGAAATATAAAAACGAGCGTCCGACGTCCAATTTACGGGACGCAAAACAATTTCAGCGCCCCGTTTTCTTTTCGTTGTCTTTCTATTCGCCCGCCACCGAGCGGGGCAAGCGTGTTCACGTCGCGCCGCCGATACACGCGCTGTAAATATATTACGCGCGGGCAGGAAGACGGTAATTTAAACGGCGGTCGTGTCCGCCGCCCGTTCCGCGTCGCCGCCGGTGCTTCGATCGTACCCGACATATAGGTCACGTCTGGCCTAGAGGACTGAACGCGATACGACGCGGCGTAACAAACGGTACTTGTCGGCCGGATGATTGTCGGGCGGGACGGGGAAATAACGAGACGGCAGGAAAGGGTTGTGATTCCGCCCGATGGCGGACGTAGATCCCGGAGATGCAGGACGGCTGCTTTGTCGGCCGGGTGCGCGTGGATTGGCGAGGGCACTAAAGGTACTTCGGACCCGACCAGACCCGCCGCCGTTTATTCCATGTTTCGTAACGTAATTATTATCGCGTAATTATTTTCGTAACCGATAAACGACTTAAAATGTTACGCGTTTGTCGTATAATAGCGAAAGAGCGTGTGAGTCGTACGAATAAAACTGTTACGTTCTACGATCCGTATGATCTACTAACGAGTGTCCTGTCCGTGGCTTTTTCAAGACCCGTTGGCCATAAAAAATAAATGCGCGCGATTAAACACGGAAACCCCGTTCGGAAAATCCGCGTTGCTTTTCGGGCGCAACGCAAACACCGACGTACGACGTAAACAAAATTCAAAAAGCCTCTGGTCAATTTGAAATTCGGCTTTTAACGAAAACGCGACGCGTCCGTCGATTCGATTAGAAATAACTTTTCCCCTCGATGCCGACGTTGAACTACACACCACCACAGCCGTCGTTCGTGCAACGAATACATCGACCGGATTCGGTCTCGGCGAGCGCGATTCGAGTACAGTGACGTAAACGAGTAGAGTAGAATAAACGACGGCGACTACAATTTCGTCCGTCGTCCCGCGAGTCGTACGTGTCACGTCAATCGTACACGACTTTCGCCGTTGCGTTCGTTCTATTAGTAAATTTTACTCGTTCGTCGAACGGCAACCGTGATCGTTATCGAAGATCCGTTGTTCGAACGAAATTCGAAATTACGTCGACGTATAATAACGATTCGACGCTCAACCTCCGTACTATATGGAACGTGTATTATTACTGTTAGATGGGGGAAAATGTCGACGAAATCCGTATACATTTGGTCATCCGAAAGAACTTACAATTTGGAAATTACGACGTCGTATAAACGCATGGGTCGATCTATTTCCCGTAAGAACGGCGAAATACGCGGTTTATATTTTCGTATTTGACGTAATTTTTCATAATTCCCCCGCGTACCTAATCGAAATACTCGGTAGGTATTTAGTTTTACTCTACATAAATTACCATTGTGCGAAACATGTGGATTAATAACTCACTGCGGGACGTATACTGGACTGAACGCCTTAAGTATGAAGAAACGCAAGGAATACCATATTCCCGAACAAGGCACTGTTCACCAAACCTGTAATAATCTAATTTCATTTTTCAAACCGACCAATGTTTATAGTCATTTATCACTTTACACTACCGACCTATTTCGTATATATTGTTTGTAATATTTCCTTATTGCTTTCTACAGTGTAATATGTAATTGTATATATTAGTAGCCATAGCTGTCGATGTATTTTGATCGATAAAGAAAAATTACCTCGTATTAAAAACCTAAAATTTAATCGCTTAATATATATAAATGCTAAACAGCGCAAGTTCGAACTTACGTACGGGGTATTTTCTCTGTTGCACATAGTCGCCCCGGTATGTCGACCCGGGCAAGAGACCGTGCAAGGTGTCGGCAGACGTGAAACGGCCAAAGTGGTGTGCGAAGTGGAAGCGAACCCGTCGACTAACGTCCGGTACACGTGGCGTTTCAACAACTCCCGGGAAACGGTCGACCTGGACCGGGATCGGTACACGGAAGAAGGGCCGCGCAGTACGGCCGCCTATACGCCACTCACGCCACTGGATTACGGCACGGCCATGTGCTGGGCGAGCAACGAGTTCGGTAAACAGACCGTGCCGTGCGTGTATCAAGTGATCGCCGCCGGTAAGTTGTGCCGCCGTCGTAAATGTTCGTATTCTCGGTTTTTGTTCTCGCGAATTCCTTCGACCACTCCAATTCGGACGCGTAGACTCGCGCGTGGCAAATGTCCGCGAACACGAAGAAACTAAGGTACGATAAGTTTACACGTTTTTAGGAAATCCGTACTAAATGAAAATCGTCGGTCCGCGTCGGAAATATTAATTAAAACGTGTGTGTGGGGGGGGGAGCGCCGTGTACAGAGGGAAAAAATGAAACGCTCCACCGAGACACGTGAAAACGTGTCGCACGATACCGGCGCTATTCATTCCGAACATATCGTGTACAAAAGTCGTTCTTCGACGACCGAAAACGCGTAAATCTTTTCATTTCCGCTCGTTTGGCGAGTAACGCTCGAATTTGTCCGCGTGCCGTTCCGAAAATGTGTGACCCATTTCGTCGAGAAAAACGACACGCGCGGCGAACCGTCACAGTGGTCGCGCTGTGTACGCCACCGCCGCCGCCGCCACACGAAATCGCCGATCCGTTGGCGCGTCCCCTTGCGTTCTCCACTAGACTGCACCAACTTTTCGTCTGTAATCTCTCCTAGCGCTGTGGCGGAAGCGCGTGTAATAGAAGGCTGTGCGCGTCCACGGTCCAAGTGGAAGTTTTCACGATAATAATATTACATAATGGCGTTTCCGGCGTACGCAGCGACCAACATCCGGGACCGCGAGCGAGCAAAACCAAAACGACGGGACCTTTTGTGAACGGACACTTGGCGGGGGCACAGAACTTGGCGTTTAACTTTTGGCGTGACGTCGTGCGTCGCTAAACCCGTTTCTTTTAAAACGCGTAAATGCTCGAAACGGCGGACGGCGAGAAACGGGCCGACGAAAAACCGAAAACGGATTTACAGCCGTTCTGTAAAAAAAAAAATCCGGCGCGTTCGTTATTACTACTACGCGCGTGATATATATATTTTTGATACGGCTCATTCTCGCGAGGCGACGATTCGAGTTTAGCCCGAAAATGTCCAAGACCAAAAGGGTCGGTCCCGGCGCTCTTATTGCCATCGCCGAAATCAAAATCGCGTACTTAATTTTCATTTTGATCCCGTGAAGCCGTACGTTAATGGTCGTACATGTTTTGAATTAACGGCGTTGCGGGTTTAAATTATTCAACAAAAACCCAATCACCAGAAGTATCTATAAATCTTCCCTCCCATATACCGTAGATTAAACCATCGTACCCGTTATCCCGTTAATAGAACGTCCGTATACATATATATATATATATATTGGACTTAAATCCCGTTTTAGATTTATAATCGAATTGAAAGTTTCCGAAATAAATAAAAGTAATTTTGGTTATTGTTAAAATCTCGATGGCCCGTTATTTACGCGTATCTAAAGTACAGCGTTTTCCCGTTAAAAAATAATACTCTCCTGTAGGATAAACTTGTGACGTCTTATCGATATTTCTTTATTAGGAAACATAAATATTTTCGGAAAGACAGCTAACCGCTAAATTCGTTATTTATTTGTACGTAATTTTCAATTTACTTTTATTTACCGCGAGAGTTCGTCGCCGGTCGCATTAATCGCGCGCCGAGTTTTACGACTTCGTTATAATGGTCTCCTACAAGTCGCCCATTCGTGCGGTATTCTTTTGTTTCATTACGACGAAATCGAACGCGTGTCATTTTTCGTCCATCGTGACGCGACAATAACCGTTAAGCGCAATCGTATGTAAAACAGCAGGTGGACGTTCGTGCGGTTTTCCCCCTTTAACGTCTGGCTTCGTACGCTAAGCCAACGCACATTTCGGCCTAATCCCAATTACGATCAAACGAACAAATAATTCGAATTCGTCGGTGCAATATGGCGACATGTGCGTTCGAAACGAAATGTGGCGCGGTGTATTTCACGATTCGTACCGCGGACGTAATAAAATTGCATACACGACGCGCCGTGTTACCGTGCTGTATGAGGAAAGAAATTGAGATCGCCGTCGTCGGTTAAAATAAAAATTGTATTCGATCGCGCGCATATTGTGCCGTACGAACGTTGTTCGTCAAATCCGCTTGTCCGAACGGCGAAAACGGTACGCGAACGATGATATTCGCAAAAGTGTTCGAACGAAACTATGTATGTAAAAGCTCGGCGGCGGCGGCGGCGACGACGTCCAGTCGCGCTGTAAAATCCGCGCCGTTTACGGCCGGACGATAAATAATGTTTTAATATCGCGCGTAAAGCAAAAAGGAACGAGTAGGGAACAAAAAAAAAAAACGTCTCGACGATGCCCATTAAAAACGCGTTTATTGTTCACGCGCGCTCGTCCCGGTCCGTTAACGCGTACATAAATCAAAGGACGCGCGCGTGCCCGCGACAAAAATGCCCTTGGACCGAATTCGCGACGTCCGGCAGAACCGGTGAATACGTACGTTCGACGTTCAATCGGTCTATCGACGACGTGTTTGGCCCGGAAATGTCGACGTCAAATGACAATTGCGTTTCGAGTCCACCGCCAAAGTCCAATTATTTTCGTCCGATTATCGAGCGCGGATTTAGTACGCTAACGGATACGCGTATATTTACGGTAGTGTAACTAAATAATGAAAAAAACCGCCCTCGTAAGACGAACGAAGCGTTAGGTGGAAAATAAAATACGCGTTAGGTGAGAATGAAGTGTCTGCGAGGGACCGTCGACCCGGCACGTTTGTCGTGGTCGTATACGCCGGATAGATAATCCGATAGCGAAACCGCAGTTGGACAATTCGAGCGCACGGGTCCCGTCCCCGTGGAGCTGCAGTAGTCCGCCCGGTCTTAATACGAACGCGCGTTTCAGGACGTCCCGACGGCTTGGAGAACTGTTCGGTGGTGAACCAAACGTCCGCGTCGCTGATGGTCCGGTGCCAGCCCGGTTTCGACGGCGGCCTCAGGCAGAGGTTCGTCATGGAAGTGTACGACAGGCACGCGCAATCGTTGGCCGGCAACGTGACGTCCGACCATCCGGCGTTCACCGTGGGAAACCTGCAGTCCGGTCTGGGATTCGACATCAGCGTTTACGCGTACAACGTGCGCGGCCCGTCCGATCCGGTACAGCTGCACGCTTACACGCTCAAATCGGCCGAGAAACGTACAGGTACGGTCGCCAAACGTAATGTGCGTGAACGTCGTGTTCAATAACGAAAACTAACCCTCGCACACGTACGATAAATGGTCAAAACAGCCTTACGAAATGAAAACCTACCGCCAATTTTCCCGTCCCTTTCCCGTTCGTTAATAATAATCGAACAATTTCGACCACGGTTTACGATTTCGGTCCATCGATTACCACTACCATCTACCGGTGATATGATACGAAACCGTGAACGCGGTTGATACGCGTTGCCGGTAAAATGTCGGAACTAATTTTCCGGAACGGAAGGAAAACGAATTATAATCGGCAACGTCGGTGGTAAATCGACCGATACGCTTTTTCGATTGAAAATGTTGGACAACGATTCGGAATTAGTTTAGATTTCTTCCGCGTAGTTCGGACTGTAGAATACGCGCGTGTGTAGAACACGACGCGTTTAATACGAAAAGTCCCTCGAACAGTCGAGAAAGTATTTACCCGAGAATTCCGTACAACGTCCTCAAGTTTTTGGGTATCGTATATTATCTTATAATAGTACGACGTCTCGAAATGTTGCGGGATTCGTCCGTTCCCCCCCACTGCTCGGCTGTAATACAGGTACGCTAATACACACGTGTATATATATATATATTCGTACGCGCGAATCCGCGTTTACTGTGTGTATTAAACTATTAAGCGTACCACGCTTGTAAAAGTGAATGTTACGACGCGCAATATTATTTCGTCCATTATACAAAACAACAAGAAGACGGCTTACGCGATTGTTATCGTATTATTAGCGAGACGACTATTATTATTGCATTTGTACGAACGACGAGATTAGTAAATCGTATAAAATTATCTCCCATGACCATGGAGTTCCTTCTCCGCCACTCATCCTGTATGGCGCCCCGTAAAACATGGCGGAGACGACCGAACGAATGTCGAACGGCCAAACACGAAATTCGAACGCTCGTCTATTATTATAGGCGTGCGGCAGCGGCGGCCGCGTTGGAATCCGACGGACGTTATTCCGAAACGATTGCCGGTGTTCACCGAGTCGCGTCGTAAAACGGCGGTTTCCAAAAAATTTTCGATAACGTCGAAAGTAATTATTACTAACCGTCGCCGAAAGCCGATTACGAAATAGCGCGCAACGGGCCGACGAAAATTAAAACGCTATTTCCGTACCGCTAACAATAATCGCCCGTCCTACTCGCGATTATTTTTATCGGGTTTTCGACGACGACCGCGCGCGTCAATTATACGTTTTCGCGTCGGCGCGTAAATATGATTTTTATCGTTCGCGAATCCGACTATACGTACACACGGTAAAAACGTGCGCACAACTTTAGCGCGCGTCGATTTTATACGTTTTACCTAGATACGATAGTATTTTCGCTTGTATAAATATATATATATATGACGTGATCGCTGACAAAGAAACTGGCAGTGGTATTATTTGTTTTTTATTATGCGCTCGTAATAACACGAAAGATGTGTATAATCAGTACTGCCTATGAAGCCGAGTAATCAAACGCGTGAACATTATTAAAGTGTGTTGATAAGTTATACGGCGTTTTCGACGACCACCGCGTTTTTTACGACGTTTTCATGTCGGCGTGTTGTTCCGTAAATATGATTTTTATCGTTCGCGAATCCGACTATACACACACACACACACACACACACACACGTACGGCACAAATAATAGCCCGAGAAAATCTAATAAGCGCTTGCCTCCTATTGCCACACAAATGGCGTTCTCAATTGAAATTTATTCCGGACCGATAGTCATTACTTAACAGAATTCGTTCTCTGACGCCACACACGCGCATACATATATAGTTAGATAGATAAATAGATAGCACGCACGTTCGCCAGCAACACCGCGCGGCGCCAACCGACTCGTAGTCCGGTCACGTGGCCGGTTGCGGATCCGGCGAACTAACAATGGCGAAAGAAAACGCGCACACTCAATTACCGCCGGAGTTTCGCGAAGGCCGAAAGAGTGTTGATCAAAAATGAAAAAAATAGTGTGACGTGCGTCGTGCGCGGTTACCTATGTATTATAAATTGGACCGTTCCCCGAACGCGTAATTAGATTATCCTTACCGCACGAACGCACCGCGGTCAATAATAAAATTTATACACGGTTCGCGGTGTACGCCGGTTGATTGGGAACAGGCGTGTAATACGGTGGTGTACTCGTCGTGGTCCGTGTGTATGTGTGTGTGTGGGACGCGTGTCCGGTAATATTTCGTTCGCGACGATAATAGTAACACGTGTACGTCCGCCGTACGGGCACGAAACGAACGGTTTGTCGAGAACGTTATTATTGTATCGATACTATACCGATATTGTTCCGAAGAAACCGGGTACAATATTTACGAAAATATCGTGTTCCGATCTCTGTACCGGTGTAAGGGAAATTAAAATAAACGCGACAAAAAAGATTTGAACACCGTTACTTAAATATTAGCCGAATAGTTAGTGTAGGAACACAATGGTTATTACCGCGTCCGATTACGGTCGTAAATTAACGTTCCATAGATGTGTAACGGTTGACACTGACCGCGTTCGACCATTGGCCTTTGGAAAACGTCTCCACGATGGCGAATTTTCGATTTCTCTCCATTTCGACGTTCGCCGTACCGTAGCCGCGATAGTAATTACGTGCACGGCGAATGTTCGTCGGAATTTCGTAAACGACCCGATCGATTGCCACGAAACTATATCTTTACGGTCGCGGTCGTGAATTTGGCGATTACGCGATACCGTAACCTGACCACGGATAACAAACGAATACGGCCGAGTCCGTGGTATACACGAAATCGTAGTCGTATTTTTTCTACTCCGCGACGACCAAAGCGTACGACCTTATGATATATCCGTCGCATACAAAACACAGACTGGCTTATCTTATTAACAAACGTTCCATCCACCTAATAGATCGGCGACGCTATTAGCGACTGTACAACAAACTCGCGACGTTCGATTCGTTAGATCGTGCCGTTTAAAAATCGAATGACGAATCAATCGTAATTCGTGACAAATAAAGAATACTAAAAACGGAATGTGCTCCAGATATTCCCTTCTTTCGAACGTTGGCTTCCGTGTTCTTATTCCACATCTTCGAAATAATCCCCCACAATGGCGAATTCGAATTATTCCGTTGATTGATCGAAAACTAATCGTCGTCTTCGCGAAAACTCGGCGCCCGTTCCGCCGTTAATACACGAATAAACAAATTACAAATCGCGTACTAACCGCCGCGGTTTTCGTTGGTTTTTTTTTAAAGCCGTGACGCCCGAGGGTTTTCGATTTTCGCCCATGCTCGGCGTGATCGCCGTCGGATGCGTCGCGTCCGTCGTGTCAGTGGCGTGCATTGTTATTGTCGCCATTGCGGTACAACGGAAACGAAGTCGGCGGCGTCGTCGTCGTCGCGGACAGTCCACCGACGATTCAAAGACGGCTATCGACGACGGCGGCGGCGGCGGCGACGGTGGTGGCGGTTGCGGTAATGGCGGCGGCGGAGGCGACGTCGGAGGTGCCGACCGCAACGGAACCGGAATCGACGGAGATGGCGCAGGAGTTGGTGGCGTTAACGGAGTCGTCGGCGGCGGTGTAACGCTGGCCGGAGGTATCACTGGCGATGGCGGAGGGGCCGATCGTTACCACGCGGATCCCGTCGACGACGGGATCGACAAGAATCCCGACATCATACCGCACGACAACGGTAAGGGATTCGTGTTTTCGTTACCGTTCCACGAACGCTCGTAGATCGGAAAATATATATATATTACATATTCGTGCGACGAAATCGGACGTAAAATCGCCCGGACCGCGACGTTCGTTATTCGAGACCTTCGTGTTATTATTCGCCACGTTCGATTCTCGTTGACTAACGTTAACGTCCGAAAAAGATATTCGTACGGTAACAGAAATCATAAATTGAACCGTCGCGTTTTTACTCGCCGTAACGTTTTCACGCGTCGGCCATCAATAGTCAAGATCATACATCAACGTCTCTCCTTTTCGGCACGGCCTCCCCGCCTCTTGTTCGTAACTTTCTAACTTCTTCGGTGTAAACGTTCGCGCTCCTAACCAACTCTCTCCGCTCTCCGGCACGTCGGAAGATTTTCGTCCGATATTTGTCGTTCGCCAGTTCGTACACCGCCGTGCACTGTAACGAACCCGTTGTTCATCAACTACGCGTTATTTGTTCGCAGATTATTTAGACGAAGACGAAAAAGCGTTCGAACGGTTAAACAGCGGCAGTTTGTATTCGTCGCGAATCGTCGACGCGGACACGTGCAAACAACAGGTAAGTACCACGTGTCGCGCGCGTATTTATACGACGAAGACGTTCAACGAAATATTTAAATATAGTATATCAATTACGGACGACCGAGTAAACCGTAAACTATACGTATATACGATGCCTGTTAGAAACGTACGCTTCGTTTTTCCGCGCTAGCCTTATTCATTATCATCATCATCCCGGTCGTGGAATCCTTCATTCTTTGAATTTCTTCAATCTTCATTTGTTTGAACAACACGCTCCCACATCCCCAAGCAGTTCCGGAAGTCAGTTTTCGAAATTGGTTATTCAGTGCACTCGTGGCATTTTTTTTTAATTGTCTCTGTCTCGATGGCCTTTGAGGGGAAATTTCAATTTTCGAAACAGCCAAATGTCACAGAGACCGTGTACAGAGTCTGGCGAAGTTGAGTGTTTTTTGTGTTTTGCCAAAAACTGTTCAACGAGGCAAAGAAGCCATTCACCATTCGTCCAAAAATGCGGCCGTTTTCTTCGCACCGCGTCACCCGATCTTTCCAGAACTTCGACGTAAAATTCTTTGTTGATCGTCCAACCTCTTGGGGCATATTTATGGTGCACAATACCTTCGTAATCAAAAACGTAGGCCGGATACTTTTGGGACAGACCTCGTACGCGCGTGTGTGTAACCTTATTCGTTCGCGTCCGAAACAGACGACGTTTAGTTTCGTTAAATTTTTATAGTGGCCGTAGTCGATGAATAAATTAAACGAACGCATTTAAGAGGATAATTGTATATGATACGCGTAAGACAATACCATTAAACAATAGCGTTGAACAAATTCCGAGTTTACGTTTACAGAGAGAGAACGAAATAACAATAATAATAATCGTAGTTTTCGAAAGAACGCCTTTTCTCCCCGACCGAGAATATTGTAAGTACGGTTTTTTACTACTACGCAATATATATATATATATAAAATCGACGAATAGAAATTCGAAAATAAAAGTCGTTGCCTACATTCCTAAAATAACTCGCTTCGAAAAAATTCGTTAATAAAAAAATCTCCTGGCGCGGAATAAATACGTTTCGATATTGTTCGACGACGAAAACTACAAAAATATACGTACGTTCTTCTGACGGTATTTTCCTTTTTTCGTCTATACCCGTCCGTGTTTACGTCGACGGCGAATAAATTCGAACAGAATATATTTATCACCCGCGCGAACGCGGCGTACCGCGACCGTATTTGCTTTACGGTTTTCGGTCGGCGGGACCCGGGGAGTGTTTCTAACGGATTGCCGGGTTTAATTATCGCCGTAATTGTTCCGATAAAGCGACGACGTTTAGTCGAGAAACGTCTCCGAGTTTGTCCGCGGTCGATAATAAAACGATCGTTGGGCGATTAACAACCGCCGCCGGAAACGCGAGTCGTCGAACTCCGTTCGTTTGTATTATATATATACTATTATCTCGAAGCGTAACGTCGAAATCGTGTTTTATACTGTACGAATATATTCGAGCCGACATCCCCGAACGTGTTATCACGACGTTCTTAGCTTATAAACCACCGTGAACTACTCCGGCAGATGTATGACACGTGTATAGGGACACACACGAACAAACTAAAGTTATATCAAAAAAAAAAAAAAAACGCCGACGCCGGGCACGCGCCCCC
>JAIPRN010000953.1:0-51815 GCA_025469175.1 Geopemphigus sp. TES_GeoC_2020 | reverse complement strand
CACGGAACAACGGCCGTTTCCATTTACACGTCGTGAGCCGAACGAAACCACATGTTGTCCGTCCGCCGTACGGACGCGCGCTCGGGCGACGAAAATATTATTACCTGTAATTATTTAGCGAGGGTAATTTGAACGAAAACACGGTGCCGGCGCTCGTGCCGTAACGTAGTGCCCGCCGTTCGGTACTCTCGATTTTCGTTCGGTCGATGGGCCGAATTTGCGTACTTATTATTCGGCGACGCGTATCGTAATCGTACGACGGCCGACCATATTTGCGAAGTGATTCGCCGCGCGATCGTTAACCACGCGTTTTTCTCGTACAAAAAACTCCCAATTCCCGTAGATTTTCGTCGGCATTGCGCCATTTACGTTCGTGGATCCGAGAAATTTACCAATCGCGATTGACGCGTACGTTCTCGTTTCGTATAATACGCCGTCTCTACACGCGCCGTAACGTGCGCGTACGAAATCGGTTATTTAGCTCCGCTCGATTCGTCGATCAGAAAACGCGGACGGTTAACAATCCCCGGCGCGTTTCGTAATCATTATTCGCAGCGGTCGTTCGTCCGCGTCGGACAAACGACGAAACGATAAACAGTATCATCGTAGGGAACGGTTTCGGCCGCGACGGCAGTCAAAGTTTAAATTTGCGTCCACCCTTGATGGTGTACTCGGGAATTTTCTATGGGTATTTGCTAGTGAATTTTCGTACGAATTCTCGGACTTCGGGTTGAGAGGGAGGGGAAGTGGGTAGGGATGAAGAGAGACGGGGCGATTGTTTAAGTAAAACATCGACGATCCCGTAGTTTTCAATAAGTAATCGTCGGCAGGAGTTTTAACTGTTCGATATTTCGTATAATACGACGCGTGTTCCAGCGCCGGGACGGAAGAAATTTCCGATAAAATACTCGTCCCGAAACCGACGGTAGTTCCGAAAAAAAGAAACGGTTTTCGCCGTTTTCCTTTTTTTCACGCCCGAAATCCGACGCCCGGCGTTCACGCCGTTCCCCACAAAGGAAAGACAAAAATAGTCGAACGGTAATTTGATCGTCGGCTAACATTTAACTCGATTAGTTCGAATTCACGTTTTACGAACGTTTACGGTCGATTGTCCGTAATATTGTTATTATCTGGTTTGGTTAACACTCTAGAGACGAATAATTTTTTTTTTTATCGAAAATACGGATTATTATACGGCGGAGCGAAATAATCGAAAACTCGAAAAGACTACGACGACTTTACTAATATCTTATATACTTCATGTCTATATGACGCGATACGAATTCATAATGTGCGACCCGACTACGACGAGCACTCGATAATAGCTGAGGCGGCAAACGACGGATTAATTCGTTTTCGTGCAGATAATTCTAGACGAAAATCCCCGAACGTTTTCGTACGAATTCGTGAGAAACGAAAACTGTCGGTCGCGTTAGCGAAATAACACCGGTCGAGTTGCTCGTAAATGGTATAACGCGTACACGCGGCCGTTTAATTTTCGCGCGCGAACAACGAAATCGGCGTCGAACTTTCTCCGTTCGTCGTTACCACCCTCGTCAACTATCCCGTCTGTATCGGCGGCGGGGCTTTTGATTGTTTTGGTTCGAATAACGGCGGTGGCCTAACTGTCGCGCGATTCATTTCGCCGGCGGAACGAACCATCCGTCCTGCGCCGCGTTCGTCTTTTCGCCGTACGAACGTTTTAAATCGATTCCGGCGGCGACACAACAAGTCTTCGCCCGGAGACCGTTCGCGTAACTATGCGCGGATGTGTGCGTACGTTGCCCGTGCCGCGCCGTATTCGTCGCCGTTATTTATTCGGGCGTCTAACGGTCGCTCGAGACACCGCGTTCCGTTCGACAACGGATACAACGGCCGAACCGGACGTTAAGAAGAAATTTTATTTCAACGGGTAGAGTCTCGGACTTGATGAGAGTAATAAGTCGAAAACGCCTGCCCGCGTCCACCCATTACGATTTACGACTCGCGCTGCCGATTTCGTTTAACGAATGGTTCGTCCGACCGTCGGTTGACGTTTACCGGCGAACGAAAACGCGCGAAATGCCGAAGTAAATCGTCGGCATTTTGTTCTCTTTGCTCGGCCGTTTCGCTTTTTTTTTTTAAAGGCGTTCCTCCATTCGGTTCGGTCGAAACTCGTGACGGGTCACGCGCGTAAAGATCGCACGCAATTTGGCCGCGGTACACTGTGTGCACATTGTTCGGAGAACGATACGCGTTGTTTCGTTTTTAAATATTACGGAGACGATTTTTGTTTTGTTTTCGCGAAAACGCGTTGTTTGAACTTCGATAGAATTATTCGGCGAATCGCTGTCCGGAACATGCGTCGCGTACACGGCCGTCCCGTCATCCGAAAACAATCGAATTTTCGATAGTTACCATTTCGCGGCTTGCGCGCGCGCGACTTTCATTTCGTGAAATTACTTTCGTTCCGGCACCGTACGGAATTGACTTTTACCACGAACGCGTATACGTGTCCGCGTGTTTGGTGTAAAAGTCGTAAACGTTTTTGTCGGCTCGGTGGTTCGAATAACGAAAAGGCGCGCGCGCGCGCGCGCGAACAAATAACGACGCTTTCCAGCGAACGACGGGTGTTTACGCGGCGGACGTTCGACTTTTCGGGGAATCCATCCACTAACGGGTGAAACGGAAATACGATTACGTCCGGTGACGTTTCCGAAAGCACTTTATTAAAAACCGAAAAAGTTGAAAGACGCTGCACGAACGGAATAAATTTGAATAAACGAAAATTACGATAGGCGTACACGACGAGAATACCCACGACGATACCGGTGATTGTCCCGCGATTCGTCGATTCAACGGCGCGTTCGGACGAATTATTTAAACGTATATTCGCTTTTAAACGACTCGGAGAACCCGAAACGGGCAAACTTTCCGAACGCGTCACGTACAATTTGTGCCGGGTTAATTTTTCGCGAACCGTTCGACATTAATACTATCCCGACGAGATATTCGTTTAGTATATATATATATTGTCGTTATATGTACACGTGTTTATAACGTTTTAATCGTACGGGACGTATCGCGTCGAATTCCGTCGAATAGTTTACGTAAACTCCGCCGCGTGGTTATTTTCGAAATTCTAAATTGTCCGTAAAATCGAAACGCTCGAACGATTATTTCACGCGTAAACACCGATATATATATATATAAAACGACTAAACGCTTCGCGTTATTATTTTAAAACGAAGAATATATATCACGGGTGTAAATCGCGCCGATAAAACGGATTGCGGTTATATTACGAGTGTATTGTTGTGTCGTTTGGAAAACGAAAACAGGAAGTACTTTGTGTGTACGGAGAGAATTGACTATGATGTTTAGGCGAACGCGCGTCCCGTGTTGAGTTGTGAAACGACGCCGCCCCGGATTAAAACGTTGTCGGTGTTTACTGTAAGTCGACCGGTTAGTTCTCGACGCAAGTTTCGTGTTACGTAACGGCTTCGCGACGACGTCGTAATTACGAATTTCATGCGCGGGGTGTCGAATTTCGTGACGCTAAAATCGAAAAAACAATTTTTTTTTCGTCCGACAGGTGGGGAAGCGTGTACCACGTCTCGAAATCGGAGTGTCCTTTGGACGCGCGTCTAATACCTCCCCCCTCCACCCTGGAGTAACCGAAATAACGTACGTACGTGAAAAATTCCGAGCGCGTCAATGCGATTCGAAGTGGAAACGCGCGACGGCGCGTTACACACGGCCGACGAAAAACAACCGCGCGACCGATCGCCACCGCGCATCCGGGCGACCCGGATGGCCGTTGACCCGTTACGTCGTTATTAGCGGCGACGGGACCGGCGGGGAACGCGAGTGGGAAAATATTAATAATTCGGTCGTTCCCAAAACGTTCGCGAAACGAACGATGACGACGAGGACTTAGGTTTCTTCAACGTTGTCGTTCGCTGGACGTGGCCTTGTGTCGGCCGGAAATCGTCGCCCGTCACACGTCCGTTGCGTCCGGCCGATTTCGACGACGACGTTCGGGCTCCGCGAATGTTTCGGAGACGATCGTACCGACACGACGAAACGTTCCGAAAACCCCCGGGAGAAAGATTGCCGTTTTCGACCGGTCCTTCGTCACGATCTCGGGCGATCACCCGATCAAATCGTCGGCCGGTTGTTCGCCGCCCGCGGTCGTTTACTCCGCGTCGAAGAAGCCGTAAAAGGCCGACGAGGCGCGGCACGGAAATACGATACGCCGCGTACGTAACCGAGAGAGCGTTGCTCCTTCCGCGTTCTTTTTCCCGTGTACGGGCGTTCCGTTGCGTAACGGCGGCCCCGACTCTCGATTTTCCCGGCTCGTTTCCCCGTCCGTCCCGTCCACCCGTCGCCCCTTCCCCGTGGTCCCTCGTCAGTCCGATCTTACCCGGCGGCTAGGTCGCGTCTAGTAGTGCGCTACTCTGTTCGCGTTCGGAACGGGAAAAACGCATTTTCGTAATCGCGCATGTACGAACTACTGTCGGCGCCGCGCGATTCCGTCGGCCGCAGCCGCCGCTGTCCACTCAAAGTACGTACACACCGCCGATATAATACGCGCACGGTGTATATATCCACACGCACATATATATATATATCGCGAGGGCGCGTCTCCGCTACATCCGCAACCCCGGGCCCATATACGTTTACTACGGCCGTTTCGTTCGTCGACCGGCCATCAAAAGGAGACGCCGCCGACGGTTTTTCACGTACCGAACGAAAGTAACGTAATGTCGTTAGCGTTTTCCCGGTGTTGATTAATCGAGCTTACCGCCTTCCGAACCTTCGGTTCTTGACTCGAATCGATCGTTTTTGTACGTCCGACGGTCTGCCCCGTTTTATACCGCGACGCCGGTAACCGTATTCGACCGTTTCGCCGTCGTTGTCCGTCCCCACGTTTCGAACATTCCGGACGCGAAATTGAGAATCCGCGGACATTCCGACCAGGTTCACGTCGGGCTTCCAACTCGGCGTGGTCGTTTAATAGTCGCCGATCGTCGTTTTTGGGAATCGGGAACGGCGTCGTTTATTCGGCAATTTCGGCAGCCGCAGCAACGAAACCAAGTACAAAGCTCCATAAAACGTTCGGTTTTAGCGCCGCGTCAGCTATACACTTTTAAGCACGTACATACACTTGTACCGTTAACGTTCGAAACGTAACCTTATCGCGAATTAATTCGGTTTTGAGTGCGTAATGTGCGTATTTATATTGCGTCGATTAGTATCCGTAGCGAGTGGTTCGGCGGTACTTAGGAGGACCTTCGATAGAAAAAAAATCGCGAAGTATTGCGCCTTAGTTTGTTTGCTTACGAATTTCCTAGCGACGAAGGAGCTCGAAGGGAATCGCATCGATTCCGCGGGCCAGTCGAACGGTAATTAGAGATAATCGGCGAGCGAAACGGTATTTTCGGGCGTACAAACGAGCGCGCCGAATATCGGACGTATCTAATAACGTAGCAGCGCCGCCGAACGCTCTACCGTTCCGATAATAACGGCGACGATAAGTTTTTACCGATACGACGCGCCCGTCCCACTTCACGTTTCCGTAAGGTTCGACGCGTCGGATTTCGAGTAGTTGTATTTTTATTTTCGCCCCGTTCACGCCGGGCACGTATCCGAAAACCGTGTCGCGAACAACGTTCGTTCGGACAAATATCCGCGCACGGAACACGACTTTTCGTACGGAAATATACCGAAAACGTGTACGAGGCCGTCCGGGAAAAGCCGTTTTACCAATAGAACGTTCGGAACCGTTTAACGGAATTTCGTCGCTTTTTCGCGTAATTACGCGCCCGAACGATTCGAACGTTCGTCGCGTACTCTAAACACCAGCGTCGTTCGTCTCCCGCCGGGCCGATCTGCCTGACCGCCACATATCTCTTCGTCGTCTTCGCCCACCGAAGCGAACAGACCGTTTTCACGTCCGTCGTCCACCGCCGGGTCGTCCCGATAACCGTGACGTCGAAGTAACCGGTACGTTAGGTTAGGTGTCGCGGCTAAATCCGGCGACACGGGACGAAGTCGCGGCCGCGTATATATTTTTCGCGGACGATCGGTATTTCTGACGTGCGCCGATCTCGTCCACGCGAAGGAGTGGACCGAATTTACGCGCGATAACGAACGGTCGACGGCGGAGCGCGAAAATATTGTGTAGCGCGCGTGTTTCGTTCGAGCGGCGCCGCCCGGTCTGTCGGGAAATAGGGGCCTGGTCCGACGGTTTGTTAAAAGATAAATACGAAACCGTTGGGATCGTCGAATCTTTTCGCGGCGGCGCCGCTACAGATAACAGGTTGCCGCCGCGTTTTTATTGCCGCGGCCAAGCAATTAGCACTCGTTTCGATTTACGCGCGTGCAAACACTTTACGACGAACACGGTCTAGTGTTTGTTCGATGATCGACAACAACCACCTGTGTCACGTCGTTTGTGTCGATACGTATTCCGTACGGCCGGCACAGGAACGGCGATTCGCGTTCTCTCGACGTTATGGGTTCGAAACACTCGCCGCGGTATTCGTTATTTCACGGACGCTCCGAAGTGTCGTCCGCGTTCCTTCTTGTTTCGTCCGAATTCGTCGTTTTCAGCGTCTACGGTCGTTCGTTACGTTTCGTTGCCGGCGAGATATCGAACCGAAAATCGCCGGGGACGAGGCGGACCGTTGTTAACTGGTGGCGAGTCGGAAAACCGAAACGAAAAAAATCGTTATTTCGCGCCGAAATAGAGGAACACGTAGCGCGAAATCCGTTACGCGACGTCGGGGTCGTATTTTATTAATTCCGATTAAGTACTTGAATTTCTCGAGAAAACGAAAAAAACGCCACGACTTTTGTCCTATTCGATACTTCCGGCGTTTTTTTTTTTGTTATAAATTATCGTTACGTTCCCACTCGATAGTAAACCGCGTTTTCCACCGACGCCCCGACCGCGCTTATATTATTAAATAAAATTGATCGTATTTTTTCTTTGTCCCGCCGAAATAGTTATTTCGTAGATAAAATAAAATAAAAGCGTTCGGCGCGTAAAACTTAATTAGGCGACGGAAGTTCGTTAAATACTTTCCGTACGTAAATCTCAGTTATCCGCTGACGGACAAACTCAACGTCCCCACACCCACCCCTATAGACAGAACGGGAAAATTGTCGAGGGGCGAATTTTTAACGTATACGCGGACGGTGTTTTGTTTTACATCGATTCGTAAATGTGGCCGTTTTTGGGTTTCGAGAAAAATACGCCTCGGATTCCGAACGGGCGGCCGAGCTCCGTAATGTACGGCGTGCGCGTCGCTAAAGCGCCACGGTGGAGGTTCTAGATGGCTTTTTCTCTATTTAATGATCGAAAATGTCGGCTCTGTCCCGCCGCCGCGTTAACGACGCTGTAATTTCTGGCGCCCATCTCGTCCGACTCGCCGACACGTTACGGTGACTACCGACGAAATCGAGAAGCGTTTTCCGAAATTCCCGCCGTCGTTCGAAACTTGGACGATTTTTTATTCGTAAATGATCGCTAGACTCGACCTCCGGGACATTGACATCCGCGGAATAAATTCGTTTCGGGATCGTTTACGGAGATCGCCATCGAGAATGTCGTTGGAAACAGTGGCGTACTAACCCCGTTCCCCCCCAACCGAAATTTTTTCGAAAAACTTATTTTCTTACGTATATTTTTAGTCAATAATAATAACGAAAAACTAAACTATGTTGAAATTATAATTTTAACGTGTTCGTTAAAAACGAATAATCTATTAAAGTTTATAAACGTGTCCCGTTTCGTTACGGTCGTCCGATTTATTTATTCGAAAATTAATCCCCCCGCCCCTTCCCCGAAATTCAGGTCTAAGTACGCCACTGGTCGGGAATGATCGATCGACCCAATATCGTTGGCCGCCCGCGACACCCGGAACAGGTGCACCGCACAAGTAGCAGTAGTACGCGCGTCCGTTCGTGTTTGCCGGTACGGGCGGGCGGGCGATACGGACGACAATCGACGACGTTGTTTACCGAAATCCTCGTCGTCGAACACGGGCCGCGTGATTATCAACAACAACAACAACACGAGCCCCCGTGTATTTCGTAACGTTCGACGGGCGCAAACAAAACACTCGTCGTGTCCCCCCCCGACCGGGCGAATACGGGTGGGTCGTCTCCGTTACGCCGACACCGGATGATAAATACAATATACGGAACGTATACGCCGTAGACGTGCACGAAACGCGTACGCTACTCGTCCGAAAACGAAACGAAAAAAAACGATCCGAGCCCGACCCAAAACGGTGTGGTTACGTTCGTCTACGGTCGTCAATATTCGCGTTCATTGCTGCGGCGGACGCCGTCGTTCCATATCGTCCCGTTCCCGAAATCGGATCGTCGCCAACGTCCCCGGGTTGGATTGTGGGGGGTGGGGGGGGCAACGACGATTTTTCGAAAAAAACGGTCCGTAGGGACGAACGATCTCGGAACGCGAATTCGTTTACGTTTCGGTTACTACGCACACCGCGCGAGCGACAAAAACCGTTTCCGGTCGGTGTAGGGGCGAACGTGTAGTAGCAAAACGGCGGCGCGACGTTCGCGAAGAACGCCTCGTGACGTAAACACGTCTGGTATTCACTCGCGTCGCCCGAACGAAACAGAAAATAGGAACGACGGGAATAAACGTCTCGTCCCGTCGTTTCGCTAGCTCGTAGTAGCCTCGGGAAATACGTGCCCGTCGTCGACCGTTTCGTTCACGTTCGTCGCGAACGCGCACCGGTAAATCGTCCAGACGTTTCTCGAATTCGTCGTCGTCAAGTGCGTTCGGTCGCCTTGTTTTCGATCCCGCCCGGCACATACGCACCCGGCCGTCGAATTCGGTTAATCCGGTACGCGCCGATTAGGATCCGAATTTCGATTGGCTAACGTTTCGGGGCCATGGTGGTAAACAGTCCAGTAGGTGTACGCGACGAATCGCAAACGGGCCGGACAGGAACGTCGCGTTAATGTCGTACGCGTGCGTGCGGTTGGTGTGGGGTGGGGGGGAGGAAAAAGTAAAAAACCCAACGAAATTTCGTAATTTTCCGCCTCGGGAACGGAATCGTTTTCGGCGAAAATAACGTTGCCCCCCCCCATACCCGACACGACGGTACGTTCGAATTTCTCGTCACATAGTCCCGGGCGCGTTACGGCGGCGAAACGACAACGCTTGCGCCTCGTTGCGTAATAAATATTTACTTAGCGGCGGATAACGGCGTGCCTAAGTACACGCACACGTGCCCACACACGTGCAACCGTATCGTGGTCGCGGCGTTGTTGTTTTCATTCCGGCGCGTTTTGCGGCCCCCGCGCGTGTGTAGTAAGAAAACGATTGTCGCGTTACGACAACCAACGACGACCATTGTTCGGATCGATAACAACTAACTTGCCGCGTTCGTTATCTACGGTAAAATAAAATTTGCGCCGTTACGACACGCCGACGGGGCGCGAACACGACGTGCGCACGCGTCCGAACAATAACCGACCGAAAAATTGGCGTGCTGACGAAGCGATTTTCCGTTCAAACGTTCCGTCCGTTTCACGTACTGGACAGATCCCGTGGCGCGCGCGTCCGGCTGGCCGCGTGTAACTCATTCGCGCCGAAACGATTACGAACGAATAATAATCGTTCGCGCCGAATATCGGAATTCGATCGGTCGAAATTCGTCCGGCTCGAAGCCGACGCACCGTTTTTTTTTCCACGCTATCGGCAATACCCTTACTGGCCCGGAAAGCCTGAAGGCAGTACTTCGGACCAGTGAGTCGCCATCGTTTATTGAAAAATTTAAAAGTTTTACAAAAACGATCATCCTTAAGGGTAGACGGGTAACGCGAGCTATCCCCACGTTGTTTTACCCCGCCACCCGTACATCGAATCTAATTCACAATAATCCTTAAGAGCTATCACTTCTTAAAAACTATCACGTGAATGGTGCGTGGCGACAGGACAATACCCTGCCACGGGGCAACCATTTACATCTTCCGTTACAAACAAAAATAAAAAGAATATAAAATAAACTTTCTTCCCCTGTGACGCACCGTTGCCGCTTCCGACGGACACTTTACCGGTAACGTCGGGCGACTGGGCGATTTATTACGATAGCCATATTTCCCGTACAACACGAACGTACAAAAGTCGGTTCGACACCGTTGACCCGTTTTCGTTCGTTTTTACGCGGCACGGACCCGACAGATTGATCGGTTACCTCGTTCGGGTCCGACGGTTTCGGGGACGTCGAGGAACGGTGTTACCGGAACTAAAAGTCGTGTCGAACGTAACGGACCGGCGGCAACCCGACGACCGAGACAACACCGTGGTCGTTGCGCGCGATTCGTTTTTGAAGTCCGCGACGTTCGATAATTCGGCGTGAACTCGGCAGCCTCGTCCCTCGGTGCCACCTCCCCTCGCCCGTATAACAACACCGTACGTCCCGAACGGCGAGCCGCGTGTGTTTTACTATCGTCGCCGGCCGAGTTCCGGCCGCGTACATGTTTTCGTTTGTCACCGATGACGGAGAGTGATCCACACGAGCGATTGCGTCTCTCCGTCACCGTCGCTTATCGAGTGAAAAACGAATTTTAACAATACCGGAATGACCCTCCCCGGATGGTTTTTTTACGGGCCGGCCTCCTGCCCGTCACTAGTACCGCGTACCTAAACCGACGTGCGATGTCAACAGTTCCAGAGCCTGACCAACCTACCATGCGGTCTGGAGTCCAACAATTACATCGCCACGGCGGGCGTGAGCATGGACGAGGAAGACGGTAGCGCGGACGACGACGAGCATATACGAAGGGACGGCGGCGAGGAGAAGACGCCGTTGAACTACGGCGGTGACAAACAACCGTCCAAGGCGACCGTCGGCAATGGAAGCGTCGGCAATGGCGGCATTCAAAACCCCCTCATCGGCGGCGGCGTCATCGAGAAACTGTGCATCGATTACCCGAAAAAGTATCGGAACGTCCGCAGCATGTCCCTGTCCATGGAACGCAACGCGTTCTGCGAACTGTGCCGCGGGGGCCGCAGCCCCGTGCCGTTCGACATGGGCAGCACCGGCTCCGAACGGGACGACGGCGACAAGGGCCCCGCGGCCCGGCTGTACTTCGGCTTCACCGCCAAACAGTACATGACGCTCGCTTCGCTCGCGTTGGTCGACTTCCTCGGGTTCTGTTCCATGTCCGTCATGGCGCCGACGTTCCCGAAAGAGGTAAGGCCGTCGCGTTCCGGTCGCGTACCGTGTCGTGACTTCGGGATTCGAAGGGCGGGGACCGTTCAACCCCTTAAAAGGACATCCGTCCGGAGCGTTTTTCCGCGCCCGTCTAACGGCGGTCCCTCGTTGTTTCTTTCAGGCAGAGAAAAAGGACATGTCCATCTCGGAGGCCGGGCTGGTCTTCAGTTTCTTCGCCTTGATCATGTTTCTGTTGTCGCCGGTAATCGGGTCGTTAGTGAGTACACACACCCTTATATGTCGGCTACCCGAAAAGAGCGTCTGTCGAACGGCAAAAACGACAACGACGGAATTACGGTCACCGCGATACGAAACCGTCAACGCGACGGTCCCGAGCGCGTTCAATACGTACGTTAAGGGCTTTTAACGCCCGCGGAAGTGAATTCGCCGAAAATCCCGTCGTCGAGTCGCTGTCGCGCGGCGAATAATTCTTCTATTTCGTTACCGTTCGTACGTCGAAAGTACGGTTTTTTTTTTATGTAGCCCAAATTCGGACGCACCGGGAGAGGGATCCTATTTGAAACCCGAGACTTTCGAACCACCTGTCGGTTGATACCTTCGCTAACCACGTTCGCGCGTTACCGCCATATACCGGGTTATATCGCCCGTTTTTAACATCGACCGTTCCGCGCGCAAAAACACCACGATTACCCGATCGAATTTGAGGAACCGCGAAACGATCGGTATACGGAGAAATAGAAAATCACCTGTAGGGAAACTAAACGGACAACGAGCCGGAAACGTGTCGAACGTTTACGCCATCGTCCCCCCCGTTATTATCGCCGTTCCTATCCGGTTCCCTCGAAACCGAAAACAAAAAAGAACCGTCACCGGTATTTCGTTCCTTTTTAAACGGGCACGAACGAAAGCGCGCGTCGTCGGTGACGCGATTTTTTCGTTATTCTCGCGCCCGTACGTTCCAGTTACGACGCGACCGCGTTACTTACAACCACCACTTGTGCACACGTAACCGTTATTGTTTCAGATGCCGATATTTGGTACGAAATATCTATTTATATCGGGCGTGTTTATTTCGGGCGTATGCAACATGATCTTCGGGTAAGTGCGCGCCGCGGCAATACTGTCGTACGCGCGAACGAAACGCGTACGACACCGTCCGTTAAGTACGGACGTCCGAACCGTTCGTTCGCGGCCAAACGGTTTTTTCGTTTCTATCGACCGTCGTCCGTCGCGTACGGGCGCTCCGTCCCGCGAAACCGTTTGGTCGTGGTACGAATTCGGGACGCGACGTCGGGTACCGAGGGACGTCGAACGAATTTCGTCCCCGCGATAGATAAGGCCATTTTCGAAATTCCCGTATTGGACGACCTAAACGAAAACGCTATTTCGATTATCCGCCATTGTTACTCTCACTCGGACGCGCTATCGTTAAGGAGCGTACAAATATGTAAACGATTTCGACGGGACTGTATAACCGGACGACGACGATTCGAAGTTTACGTAAAAAATTGCGCGCCGTCCGTTCGTTCGTTTCCCGTCCGTTTTGGTCCCGATCGCGTGTATTGCGGTACCGACCACTGTCGAATCGTTACCACTAACCACCGTATTACCGGTTATGCGACGAAACGTACCGTTCGTTTGCCGTTGGTCACGGTCAACCGTTACCATCCGGCGTTTCGAATTGGCCGCGTTTCCGACGAACGAAATGTATTTCGTCCGTGACGCCGCGCACGCTCGCGGGCCCCCGCCGATGGCGCCTCGGACGCGTGTTTTTTAATAACGTAAACGTCAGTGCGCGTCACGTACGGTACACGCGCGCGCGCCCGGACAAATAAAAGCGGGCGAAACGCGCCGTTTGCCGGTGGCGCGTTACTACGGGTGATTCGCGGGCGTCGTCGTAAATTATTTAATCATGCGCGGCGGTACAAAACGGTAGAAAAACGCCGCGTAAACGCGTAAAAAAAAAAAAAAACGCCGATTAAACATTCACGCGCGCGTACCGATTCCCCCTCCTGTGTATTAAAGTGAAACGCGTTTTATGCCGGCCGCCACCTTTTTTGTTTTTTCAACGACGCGAAACGTACACACGCGCGCGCGTCGTTATTATTCGCGTTCGCGTAATTAAATCACGTTAATGTACCCGTCCGATCGGATCGCCCGTTACGAAAACTCATTGGGGCCGGGTGAAGTTTTTTCGAATCGCCGTCTACATACACACACACACACACACACACACACACACACACACACACACACATTCATGACGCTTGTCAAGGACACGCGACGAGCGCCCACCCCACAACGAGATCTGTCAGTCATGTTACGCGTTCGCGTTTCCGTTCGACTTTTTGTTTTTCATTAATTACGACGTCTTTCGAGCGCGATCCTCGTGTAGAAAAACGGCTTACGGGTACGTCGCCATTCGACGTTTACGGCTGAGCTTCTTTCGTTCGTTGGCTCGCCGATTTCGTCGTCCCGAACTCGCGGACGCACGACCGGTACACGCGTTCCGCACACGGCCGATAAAGGCGACCGTCGAATTCCTTTGAACGCCCGTGTCCGTTTCGTCTATCCGTAAACCACTAATGCCTCGGGTAACAGGCGCTCCCCGAGCAAACGCTCGCGCGCGACCGAATGCTCGTCGACGAAATCTAAAATTGGTAAGCCGGCCGAAGTGTCGGCTTTTTTTCTCGAATTTTACCGTCCGCGCGACACGGTATTGTACCGTAATATGCCCCGGCCCTCGGAACGTCCACGGCGACGTTGTCCGCCTCGCTGGACCGCGGCGTTCGCCGTCTAAACAACGGGCGATCGAAACCGAACGGCGACCGTGTATACGCGATACAGGTCCGTAAACTGTTCGAGAATCGGCCGAGAAACGCGGTAATTGGACCGATCGAAGGGACGATTTTAATTGGGGCTTCGTTCGAGGACGGGCGGAGTAACGCGACGCTCGTCACGACCGTTCAATTGTCGAATCGCGTAATTATTTTTCACGCCGGCAACGTGAACGGTTTCGTCCGGTCCAATTACCGTTGTAGCGGTTTTATCGGACCGTATAATTCGCGCCGGGCAAATACCGGGCGACCGGGTACGCGCGGTTATTCGCCCGCGGAACGTTTATTGTTTCTGGCGTCGAATCGTCCGCCGCCAATTCCATCCGACCGCCGTACTCGGGCCGTTATATTTCGGGCGGTACGAATCCGACCGACGACGACTGGCTCGTAAACCGAAACGCGTCCCGCCGAACGATTCGATCGCGAATAACGCGTTATTTTTATATTCCGTTCGCGTCGTCGTCCGTCGAGCGATTTTCGTTTTTCATTCGGTTGGTTGCCGTCGTACGGAATCCGTCCACTTCTAATGTGTCGGTTGAAATCCGCGTAGACCATTCGGGAATCTACGGATCCGTCAAAGCGGCTAAATAATAGGTTTTGTTCCTACGAGCGTCGCCCTTTTTCTTCAGAATCGTCGGGAACATCGTCTACCGGCGAAACGTCGGTACGATTTTACCGGCGATTTTTCGCCGGATTTTCGAAATTTCGAGTTTTCGAACGTATATATATATTTTTTTTTTTCGAATTAATTTCGACATTATCGCGAATATTTACGTAACTTCGGGGCAGTTCGTCTGTTTTTCAGTCAGTCTCGTCGGATAATATTTATTCGGTTATTAAGTATTTTTTTTTTTTTTTTTACGAAGTATTCGGACACTCGACGTTTTTCCGATAAATAATACCGGAAATCGATTGTCGAGGCTCTGCCAACCCCCCAGCCCCCACGAACGAACCCGAAAACCGGTAATCGACGAAATCGCGTCGGACATAATCGACAAAATCGGCGAAACGACGTTTAATCGCCGGAAAGACGAAACAACCGGCGGTCTAAACACGGCCCCTCCTTGACACGAACGCGAAATCGCGCTCGACTCGCCTGTTGTCGACCGACGCAATTGTTCCGTTAACGATCGAATTTCAGGATATTACCGATGATCCAAGATAATTTCCAATTTAAAGTATTATGCTTCATAGTACGAGGACTGGAAGCGATCGGAGCCAGTGCGTTTTCTACGTCGAGTTTCGTGTACGTCATTCAACTATTTCCGGATAACGTCAGTAGCGTTTTAGTGAGTGTTTCGTTGGGTGCGCCGTAAACGCAATACGTTTTCGATTCGTTCGCGTTGCGCGCCGTCCACCGTAATTATTCGTCTAATACAGCGCGTGTGTCGTGTTCTCATTAGGGCATACTAGAAACATTCGTCGGTTTAGGGATGAGTGTCGGACCCGCAATCGGAGGCCTGCTATCTTCGGTGAGTAAAATCAACGCGCGCCATCTAAGCGTACCTTTAAACGAGCGATTCTTGTATATACACATAATCTGAATCTCGGAAACGGCTCCAGCGATTTTCACGAAAAATGCAGGGGGTTTCGAGGGCGATAAATCGATCTAGCTAGGTTCCAATTTTCAGAAAACGTCGTTTTGTCCGTGTTTTCGGGCAATGAAAAACCGGTTTTATTTTAATTCGTTTTAATTCCAATACTGGGTACAAACTTTTCGAATCTATATATAATATCTTTAAACGAGCAATCCTTGTATATATATATATAATCTGAATCTGGGAAACGACTCCAACGATTTTCCAATGGATTTTCGAGGACGATAAATCGATCTAGCTAGATTTCATTTTTAGAAAACGTCGTTTTATCCGTGTTTAACAAAAAAATATCGAGCAAAGCTCGGTTACCCGATATTATAAATATATATATATATAACTATAACGCGCTCGTCTTTCGAGCGGCGTATTTTCACAGCGGTGTCCTCGCCTTTTTAAATACGGAAATAACACGTTTTCACCGCCGTTTTCGTGAGCAACAAGTTACGCGCCCAACGACCGTCGTTTATATTCCCCTGTTCCGCCTACTCCGGAACGATTCGTCGGTAGAAACGGAGAACGGATTTCCGTAAATTTTCCGCGTTATATATATATATATATCCGTCGGTTACTGCGCGCGCGTTGATTGGACGGCGAGTTGTTTTCCGTAAATTTCGCCCGTGATACGAGACGTTTCGTTTTTCGATGAAAGCCCGTTACGGAAATCGTGTGCCGCGAAAGGTTAGGTTATCACGCGTGCGGTTTACCGGCAAACGTGTCCCAAGTCGACCTCGTACGATTCGTAAAACACGCGTACGAACGGGACTTTTCCGCCGTATTACAAAAACGCCGCGGCCGTCTTTCGGGCTTACTATCGGTGACGCGGCCCGTAGCCTTTGCCTCCCCCGAAGGGCTCGTATTCCTTTTTCCGAATCGAAATACCGTTCTCCGCCGACTGTTCACTCGAAACCCACAGCAGAGCCCTCCCTCGTCGTTGGTGCCCACTGTGTACAATCGACCGTTTCCATCGCCCCCGCCGTCGTTCGGACCGTAAAAATAGTCGTCTTCGGACGATCGGCGGCGCACTCCCTCAATACGTCGCTCGTAGAGGTCGAACGGAGAAACGCCGCTCCGGACACCGTTTTCCGTCGTAACTAATAAACCGCCCGTCTCTGCCACAGGTCGGCGGTTACGCCTTGCCGTTTTACGTGGTCGGTCTGCTGATGGTGGCCACGGTACCAGTGCACGTATATCTTATGCCCCCGATCAGAGGTAACACGTTCGATATAGCGTATCGGTAGGGACCGGGGGTTTGATGGGGGGGTGCAGGTTGCCGTTTGTTCGTTATTAACGCGCGCGTTCGAAACCGCGACTGTAACACACAGATAGCGTGAAAGCGTCGCAAGCCGTCGGCAGCCGATCCAAAGGCCTAATCAAATTACTCATCATACCGTCGGCGTTCGTCGTCGGCGCCGTCATCACGGTCACGTCCAACTTTTGGGCGTCCCTGGACCCGACGCTCGAGCCACATTTACGAGAGGTACGTGTACGCCCTTTTATTACTTGTTTTCCCCTCCCGGAATCGATAACTTCGAACTTTCGACGTTCGAACATTGTAAGTGACTTTTAACTGATCGATATTCGAAACGAATTCGACGCGTTAACGGCCTGTTTTGTTTTTTGCAATACGTCCGTACGTATTATTTTCGCGCCGAATTCCCCCCCGGGCCGTTCGTTCATGCCGACCCGGTCAGTTTGGCTTCCCGTTCGGTCGAAATAGAGCGCGACGACGTTTCACCGGTGCGGAACGCCATCGTTCGTCCACCGGTTTTCGTTGTCGCGTACCGGTCGCCCGATCAGATGTGCCGCGATCGATACGCGACAATGGGCGAACAGTGACTGACCACCGCCATACGTCCGCGACGTGTACGCGGCGTTTTCAACGATTTCGAACTTTCGCAGATGGGCTTGTCGACCGACGAGGTGGGACTGGTGTTCCTGTTTTGTTCGATACTGTACGGCGTGTCCAGTCCGATTTGGGGTCACGTGGCCGATAAGTACAACAACCATTGGTCAATGATGGCCGTCGGGTTGATTACGTCGGCCGTTGGACTATTCGTTTTAGCGCCACTTCCTTGGTTGCCAGTGAACAAAGAGTACGACGATGCAATAGTAAACGTTTTATTTTGCGCGCCGAAAGCCGAAAATAAAAACAAAAAACCCGTACGCCGGATACGAATGAAAGTCGGGCGACGGCGTACGCGACCGGCGACCACCGCGTTGTTGTACAGCGTGGCGGTCCCGTGACGTTTACGGTGAATCGTCTCGCTTTTTCCCTATTCCGCGATCGTCACGGATTTCTAGTTTTCGTCCGTTCGCGCCGACTTTCATCTCCTCCCTTGCTCCCCCTCGATAAGCGCCAGTCGTAAAGTCGAACGACTCGAAGCCGGACGCGTTCCGTTTCCCGATAGGAGACGCCGTCCGGTTCCGACATCCGTCAAACGGGAAAACGGGGTATTTTTTTTTTCGTTTAACCGCGTACGTGTTTCGGGCGTTCGAAACGCGAGATATATCCGTCACGGACATCCCGGTTGGTCACACAGTACGCGAACGGATCAATAGGCGCGATCGAAGTCGTTCACGGTCAGGCGGGAGAGGAGAACGACCGCCGGCCGTAACGTACCGTCGTCGCGCGGTTTAGTAAAAACGACGTAAATTGTGTCGCGCTGTGTTTCAGCGTCCTATGGCTGAATCTGGTCGGACTCGCGATCCTGGGCGTGTCCGCTTCGTTGACGATGATGCCCGCGTTCAATTTCATTTTGTCCAGCGCCATGTAAGTGAATTGTAGGGGGGTGGGGAAGGGAGTAGGCCAGTACGAGTCTCGATCTCGCCGTGTCCCTTTTGTTTGCAGAGATAACGGGTTCCAAGAGAGCATCTCCACGTTCGGGACGGTCGCCGGATTTTGGTCGTCGGCCTATTCGCTCGGGTACGGTACGATTAACTAATTGCGAAATTACGTTCGGTAAACGTAGCGCGACGACGACGAGGGCTTCAAACCAGCCGGCGAATCGCGTAGCGTCGGACGCGCGCGGCAAATAACGGACGTCCCGTTTTCGCGAAATTCTCCGTTTACGATATACCCTTAGGCAAAATGCTCCGTTCCGGCATACGATTTCGGACGAGCATTTGCCGCGATCGCGACGTTCGTTAAATGTTTATAAATATCGTTCGACAAACGCCAAACTTCGACGAACGAAAAGCGGTTACGATCGCGCGACTTACGCAGTGTAATAAACGGTCCGTTTACTCGGCTCGTTACGAAGCTGGCGAAGTACCACTCGTCGTCGGCCGTGCGTAACGGTTTCGGTGGCTGGGGGCTACGAAACGACGTCGGGCGCCGAACCACCGCCGTCTTAAATGTCCCGCGTCCGAACGTTCCAAGCTCGTTTTATTTCTGTCTTTGTCCGTTGCAGCGATATGACCGGTCCGTCGTTGGGCGGCGTTCTTTTACAACACTTCGGATTTTCTACGTGCATGACTACGATGGGTCTGTTATGTTTGGTGGTGGTAAGTGAACGAAAAACCGTTTCGACCGTTGTCGACGTTTATATAAGCGCGCTGCGAAACGACCCGAGATCGTTTTCGATTAAGCGTTGTTTACGCATTGTTTACGTAAGCGGACGTCGACAGTTATTGTACGTATTAATTTCGAATAAAAATTTCAAATAAATAAAAAGGTCACGGCGTTCGGTAAGTACCGTCGAAAATTCCCCGTTCGATAATTGTTTAAGTAGCCGAAAACGTAACGATCTAAATCCGTACTACCGATCATCTCGTTACTCGCGTTTTAGGTATTTGTTCCAATGGCGTTTTCGTCCGCGCACGTTAGGTCGTTTTAAGCCGTCGGCGCGTTAAAACGTTCCGTTAGCCGCCGTCGCGGTATTGATACCAGTTCGTATCGACCGTCGCTGAAACTATCCCGAATTTTCGCGCGTCTTTTTCCGGCATTGACGATCAAAACCGAACGACGCGCTACGTGAACATTCCGAATTCGAAATCGCGGTTCCGCGTTCGGTTCCTAGACGGCCCTTGATTGATTACTCGACGTAGAGGGGCGCGAAAAAGTCGACAAACACATACGCGATGGCGAAAGCGAACGGTGAATGCGAAGAAACGCGGCGTTCGTTTCGGGCGACTTACGAGTACGCCGCGCGAAAACCGAAAATCCCGATAATCCCTCCACAGGGCCAAGGTGCCGGTGTGGCGTACGCAATTACAATACGAGAAAAGTTTCGTGCGGTACTTCCATTTGGCCGGCAGCCGCGAAGACCGGCCGAGCGTATCCGTTATTAATCTCAACGCGTAAATAAATTACGGCGGGTAAACTTTCTACGCGTTCGACGATTCCGGTCACGTCTGTCCGTAGTGTGTATACGTACGTACATTCCGCGTATGAAGGGACGGGTTTCGTGTACGATTAATTGGAGCTATTGTTCCCGCAATTGCGTTCGGATAATTCGAACGCGCGTCGCAAATAATAATTTTCACGAGCCGAGCGGTTTTTTTTCACCCGCGCGAGTAGGCGATTAGCGGATTTTCGATCGTGTTGGCGGTCGGTTTGTACGAGAGACGGGGCGCCGAAAAACGACGACGTTTAAGCGAACGCGCGGGGGTTTCGACGATAACGGAAAATCCGAAATTATCGCTAAAATACGTCGAATTCGTAATTCGGACGGGTATTCGATACAGACGCTTAACCGACTGCCGGAAACGGCGGGTTGTTTCGTTCGGTTATTTCGGTGCCGGGCGGTTTGAAAATGTATAGGCGAACGTCGGCGGAGGCTTACGGCGCGTGTCCGCGGCACGAGAACCGGAGATACGAAAAACAATCCGCGAACGAAAATCGAATTTCTTTCGGTTTTAAAGTTCGAATTCCGGGTAAAACGACACCGTATTCGATAACGTTCGTCGTAACGTTAGCAAACGCGTACGTCCCTTACGTGTCAGTCAAACGACGGTTAAGAAATTTAGAATTTTCGTACGAACCGTATTCGGGTACGACGACCACGGTTCGTCTGGTAAATTTCGTAACGGACGACTCCCGGCCGTTGTATTCGAGAGCCGAAAATCGAACGTCGGCAGGTCGAGCGTACGTTTTCGTGTCGAATCGCGGACCACGACGGAAACGTTATTTAAAAAAAAAAAACGTCGCAAACGAAAACCAACCCCGCCGAACCGTAGGAGCTCGAAGATTTTTCACTAACGCGTTGACGTCCGACATTACGCGAGACATTCCCACGGGCACGGTCGTACGTAATGTTTTTCTATTTTTCAGGGCGTGATTACGATCGGGTTTTTTGGGTTTTTGAGGAAAAAAAAAAAACGGCCGCGGACGACGTCGGACAAGAGCCCGTTAAACGACCCGCGAATTAAATACCCGCGCTATAATTCGGTGAACGACATGGACGGCGGCGGGACGACGATTATCGCCAACATATCCACCAGGAACGGAACCAGCGACGTGTAGACGGACCCGCGGCCCGCGCACATAAACGTAACGTGCTCCGTCGTGCGCGGCCGGAACCGACTTTTGACCGTAACCGAGCGCGCTCGTTCCGTATTTTCCAGGTCGCTTGCCCGAATAATCGACTGGCGCCGGACGTTACGGCCCGGTTCACCGGTGTCGACGGTCCACGAAGAATTCACCGATAGTATAGATAAACTCGCGAAGTAGCGCCGGACGTTTCCCGTTCGGAATCGACGTCCCGTTTATAGTCACTAGGCCGACGCGAACCGTTTCGAAACACCATCGACTTCTTTTTCAAATAAACTTACCGTAGACTTAATAGAATTATCGCGAATTTGTAACCGTCAATTTTCGTCGCCCGCGAACAAGTTTGTTTTTCGTTTTTGTAGCGCGCGCGTTCTAGTTTCCGTCGTTACTTTTATCCAAATAGTACGTACATTATATATACATATTAATAATCGACGGCGCAAATTATTAACAGAATTATTTCGCCGCGGAAACGACGGCGTTTCTAAATGGCGAAGGCGATCGGCCGTGATGTTTAGTTTCGATTTATTTCGACGCGATCGTAACAACCGACGATGTGGCGCGAACGACGTTTGCCCGGCCGAACATTGGCTATTGTAACCGCCGATCGCGGGAAAACGGGACGGTTAATCCGGCGATGGGTTTCCCGGGTCGTCCTTATGCGCGTCGCTCGAAAGTTTACCCCCAAAACGGGTTTTCCGCCGGCGCGTCGTAGTTACGCCGGCAACGAGCACCGGGAGAAACGACGATTTCGGATTTCGTTCGATAAAAAAGCGAATCGCGAAACGGAGCTCCGGGAGCGTCGGGCTCGCGGGTGGGAGGGATGCGACAATTTTATCGCCGTGTAATCGTACGGACGGAATCTCGCGTTGCGGAGAAATCGATCGATTTTACGTCTCCTATTTGGACGCCGCCCAGTCGCGTTTACTGTGCGACCGTCGAAAGCCGTAATGGATCGCGTACACGTTCGGTCGGACGGTCCGTGCGCAATAGGCGGCCCACGAACCCGCGACGAGCTTTTGCGCGTCCGAATAACAACTACACAGGCGGCACAGATCGTACGACGCGTCCGTGATATTTTCGCGCCTACGAAACGACCAACACGCGCCGATTCCGTCACGTGTGGTGGAATCGAATCACTTTTCCGCTAACGCGTTACTCCGTCACTACCGTAAACTTCGGAATCGGCCTTAACGTGCCCCCCGCCAAGAAAATGGTACGCGCGCGTCCCGTCCATTTCCGACGCGGCACTTTGTCGCGCTAATCAATCTAATCGTCCCGAGAACGTGAAAAACGTTAACAACCGTTTTCTACGTCGTTTACGAACGTTTCGATTGGTTCGTGCTTTCGACGCGTGCGTGCGCGTCTAGGGTTGGGAGGGCTGCAGGAAACTATTAACGAAGGTAAGTCCACGGAAAGCCTACGGCCCTTCGTGTCGTTTAGGTTTGGGACGATTACGAAACCGCGCGGTCGTTCGAAACCGATTAAACGTGCGACGCGCGAATCGAATGGACGACAGGGCCGGGGACGTGTGTTCATCTATCCCACGGCGAACGGTACGTGGAGAACGAAGCCGGGCCCGGTCCGAAAACGTTTACGCGCCCTCGGCTTTTCGGACGGAATGAACGGAAATAGCGCGAATACGATCGCGCTCGCGTAAAAAAAAAGTACTGAGAAAACTCGTCGAATAATTTACGGTAAAAAACGAACGAGTTCGAAGTAATTGAACAGGCCCGGAAACGAAACGGCACACGACGGAGGGGGATGTGTATCGCGTCCGCCCGACACATAGAACGTTAAAAACGTCGCGTATATTCGCGGTACGACTTAGTTTGGTCGTCGTGTTGGTAACAAGAGAAAATTCGGAAGCAGGTAAGAACGGCTACGAGCGCGGAACGATGGAGAAGTGGTTGAACGTGACTGCCGTGTCAATGATGTGGCGGAGGTCGGGTCAAGCGGAGGTTGAGGACCAACGTGGTCGAAATGGCCGGGAAATTAGAGCGCAGAAGAAGAAGCTACATACCGCGAACGCCCACGTGTATTGCCGGATATATACTCACGCGAGACGGATTATCGTGACGTTGCTATCAGTTGGGGAGAAAATGTTCTCGTAGTCGAATGAAAGCAGCGGGAAACGCGCGGACAAACGTGATTTCGTTTGTCGCTAACGGGAACGTCGTATCGGTTTCTCGACGGAAGGTGCGCCGATTACGAACGCGATTATTACGACGACGTGTTTTCGCGAACCGCCGAAATTTCGTAATTCCGTAACACCCTAGTGGACGACTTCTCGTCGTTTTATTAAAATAGAAAGGGCGCGCGTGTGTATACATAGGCCGGCGTACGTGCGCGCGTATACGAGTGGTTTTACAACAAATACGGTATGTGGCCGTGTACTCTACAGGGATTTGTCCGAACGAAAGAGAGAAATATGACGAGGGGACGAATTTACGAACACAAAGCGTCACGTGTGTGTGTGTGTGTATATAAATAAACGCGCGCGTGTACAGTCACAATACCGCGCCGAACGGCGAATATAACGAGGGAAAAGCTTTCGGAACTGCGATAGGGGAGAAATGGATCGCGTATACGTTTCAGCGTTTAATACTCATGTTCACCCCTTCGCCGGGCGCCGTACTACTGCGATAGTTTACAGTTTTCCCGGGCAACGACGGCGTAAATAATCAAAAAAAAAAAAAAATACCATCGGCTTAAGTAACGAGCATGATTTAATGGATTTACGTACGAACGTCTGTACATATATACGTAGGTAACGTTACGGTATAGTAAACGCTTACGAAGTCGTTTTCTCGACGTTTACGCGTTTTGTTTTTAACGGGTTCGTTATGAACGAAACGTTTAACAATGGCCGACTATAATAACCACACCGTTTTCACGCGACGCGCGATCACCGGAGAAACTCTCGGACACCCAATCCGCCACCGCGCGGCACAACAACCGTACGTAACGCCGCCGGACGACTTGCGGCATAAACGTTGGCGACCCGCGGAGTGGTCAACGCGTGTAAAACAGACGCGTCGCGACGGCGGCTATTAAAAACGGTTCGATTGGTCTATCGCCCAAAGTGGCGCCGAGCACGTCGTTCGGGTTTTTTTTGTTCGCGAAAAAGCGTCGCGGAATACGGCGGAACCGTTGGATATACGGTCGTTCGCGTTACTACGTCGTCCGGTTTACTCTGAAGCCACACGCTACGTATACTACGTACGATATTTCACGCTAGACACACTTTTTACTTAAAAGTTATTACTGGCCAAGACGGCGTAAAAAAACGATCGCTCGTCGCTCGTATATCACAGGGCACGCTATATTCAATATCCGATATCGACACGGGCGCGCACGCCTGTCGAAAGCCGCAACGCCGCTCAAAAATATAGCCACAAACACTCGGCGACGCGCCGGAACGTAGCTAAGTACAAAACGTAGCGTACACCATTCTGCGTGGCCGTGGAAAACTATTTTTTGTTCGTATAGCGAACGAAGCACGTTCTGTGTGGCCCAACCTTTACGGGACGCGAATGCCTGCGGGAAAATCGATTACCCGTACGTACGGGTCTCTCTGGCGAATGTCCGTTCGAGGCTACGGGGAATTATTTCGCAGTTCGGCGATATTCGCGTTCCACACCCCCGTCGAAAAAAAAACCGCGAACGTGTCGCGGGACACGCGTTCGGAACGAAGTCCCATTCGTATGCAGGGCCGATCTGTCTATTTGCGCGCCAGATATTCAAACTGAAAATACATAATTCGAATTAATCGCCGAGAGCGTTAGCGTCGGAGAGTCACTGTTTCAAACAATGTATACAATGAGAATGTATGATGAGAAAAAGAAAGAGAAATAAAGAGCCAGCCGACAAGCGGGCGAACGCAATGAGGTAGTTGGAGACGGTGTCAGTTATACGCGTACAGTATAAACTCGATTAACCGGACTAATCGTTGTCGCATTCCGATAATCGAAAATCCGGATAATCGAATGTATGAAGAAGAGGGAGAAAGTGCGCGTATATAATAGTCTCGTGCAGTCGTATAGTGCGTGACAGAGTGTGGTGGAGCAGAGACAGTGTATGGGAGCGAGTAGTTATCGGTCCCCTTTCATTCTCTTTCGCTTTTTCGTAACGTTACATTTTTTCTCGGCTAGGTCCCCTCGCTCAACCTGGCATAGGGGGGAACTTCGTTCCAAAAAGCACTAAGCGTATCGTTTCGGCCGATCGATTCCCGAAACTACGCGGATTTTTCTTTTTTTTTTTTATTCGAAACCGTAATTACCGTTTTATATATACGTTCGGTCCGTCCGGAAAATATCGTTCGCGTCTCGCTCCGGACCGGAACAACGGGTACGCGCGATAACGGACTACCCGGCGTTCTCGCTAGAACCCTTTCGTCGGACGGTTCACACCGCGGCACCGCCTTTTCTCCCACCGTTCGCGTAACTTTCGTCGAACGATTATCGTTACGGGCCTCCCGAGTACGTCGGTGCCGTAACCGAAACAACGTTCGGAGATTCGTACGAAACGATCGTATAAACAACAACGGTTATCCGGGACGGACGAAACCCGGGGGGGGGAGTATCGGAAACCACGCCGACGCGAACGTTTTTCGTCGGTTGTTTTGGACAAAAAAAAAAAACGGTCGGTTTCCTATATGTACGGACGCGTTTAACGGGCGACGACACGAAAAACGACATTATCCATCTTGTACGAACGTTACGCGTACCCCAGGGAGCTGCGCGGTGGTCGGCCGACGAGATCGAACGCGCGAGTACTCGGGACGAGAATAACTCGGACCGTCGTTTCCGTTGACCGACCACGAGGCCGGCAATCGCGTCGCAGGCGACAAACACCGACGGAAACGGCACGGACGGTCGCGTGTCGTCTTGTTGTTTATTACGCGCCGTCGGCGGACGTCCACCTGTCGTCGATTTCCCGCCGCCGGAACGCTACCGACGAACGGTATGCTTTTAAACGTTTCGAAACGTACCGTCGCCGCCCTGGTAATGTTATGTAGCCGGTGGCGTGGCGATCAGTCGCCCGTTCGCCGCGCATATCGCGAATAATCCGTGCCGTTTAATCGCCAAATATAACGCGCGCCGTCTGGGTGGTTTCGGTCGGACGGCCGTACGTTCCGAGTACCGAAATCGCGTTCGTCACCGCACGTGACCAATATGGCGGGTCGACGAACGAGCGTGTACGATGATAACAGCGGTCTGTGCCGCGGAAAATCGCCGCGCGTACGGGCGGCGGCCGTCACGTCCGCGCTTCTCGGTATACGGTCGAGAGGCTACGGAATCATTTTGCACGGTCCGCGGCACACTCGCGGTTCGGATTTCGACGATATTCGCGTTCGCGGTTTCCTCGCACCGTAAACAAAAACGCTAACCGTACCGTTTAGCGCGTCGGTTTCCGAAACTCCCACCGGTACGCGTAACGCGGTTTTCGTTTTGTTTTCGAAAATTATCGTTTCCGCTAAAGTAAATACGTTCCGTAATATAAATCGCGCACCGGACGTGACGCGTCCGATCATATCGGTTCAGTATTCGATTCGGACGTGTCCTACCACAACTACCCCGAGGGTGGCACGTTGGCCGGAAATTTCCGTCGGTTACCTCCGAGACGATACCTAAACGACCAAGTACACACACACTCACAAATCGGTGGCCACTACGGAAAACGACGTAAAATTGCCCGGGCGGTTCGACGAACGGTACCGCGAACGATAGCAGCGGTCTGTGCCAAAACGTATAAACAATTTCCGTTTCGGAAATCGTCGTTTAGGTACAAAACGAGCGGCGTCTCCGAATGTCGTTCGGTGATTATTCGCAAGTACAACGCGCCGGTTCGAACGTGGCGAGGGGAAAAAACGCGCGACGCGCCACCCCACCGCCGAAAGGGTCTCGGAATATTTTTTACGTTCGACGGCCGGTTTTCCTTTCGTCCGATATTCCGCGGTACGACCGCGCGCTCATTAAGCTACGAATGAGTCACCCACCGGCACCGTTTCGTGCGTGTTGCGCGTGATTCACACGATACGTATTCACGTTCCTGGATTCGTCGGTCCCCCTACTCCGAAAACCACGGACGCGTCGCTGTCGTAACGATACGGCCCGCCGTTTGTTTCCACGGCGCCGGTGCGTGGCCGCGATCATTATCGGCCGTGTTATCGTTTTATCGTTATTTTTACTTTCGTTTTTCAATCCGAGTAAAATCGTTTTTGGACTTTCCGAAACGCCTCCAATCGCGTACGACGGAAGATCGCACCACCCCACCACCTCCCCGTTTAGGTTTCGCCGTGAAACAAAAAAGCGGCCGTACGCCGGCTAAAAGGTTTCCACCGACCCACCAAGTGGACGAAAAATACCGCGTCATAGACGCGGCCCTATCCGTCGTTTCGTCCATTTTTACGTAACGTACGCGCAATTTTCGTCGTTTTCTTACTTTCGAAATTCGTTCGAAAAACCAATTCCCTCCTCGCCCACCCCCTCACCGATAGTGTAATCGTTCGTTCGCGAGTGTACCGTAGAGTCGCGTGGAAACACGCGCGCACCACGGCGGAGCGTGACCGCTACACGGCGTCGTGTGTGTGTTCGAAAAGTAACGAAGGAATTTTTACATTTCGCGGGTTCGGAGTGACCGATTGTCGACATTTTGTTTTTTCATCGTTTCGGCGTATCGAAAAATTCCGCGATCGCCGCACTCGAAATTCGTGGGTCCGATTGCCCGTACCCGCGCCGTAGTTTTTCTCCGTTCGTCGCCGATTCGACAATCGACCGTTTAATTTCCGCGAACTTTTTTCCTCGAAATCACGACGCTCGCGACGACGGACCTTTCCGAATTATTATTATATTTTCGGGGCGTCGATAGCGACGGACTTCCGCCGCCGCGTACGGCACTTTGACGGGTGCGACCGAAAATAATAATATCGTCATTCGTGGCACACGCGCCCCGTCCCGTTTCGTTTTTCGAATTCCGTTCTGCGTAACGGCAGGCGTTACCGTATAAACGAAAACGACGACGCGTCGCCGGGGGCGAACGGATTGCGAAAAACGGAATCGCCAGGTGGGTGGGTATACGAAAATATCCGAATCGTGTACCCGTCGTACGTAATACGGGCAGACGGTTTTATTCGACCGGAAACGTCGCGTGGTCGCCGCAAAAAACAGGGGCGGTCGCCGCGAAAAACACGCGCGTACACCGGCGCGAGAAATAAAATATAATATTCACCACGGACGTCGTTAATCCGAACGGACGTAACGTAAACGTATAACGGACTTAAGTCGCGCGGTGTTGTACGCGTGTGTGGTATACACAATACTGGAACGCAAATTTTTACGATGCTCGCGCTTGCGCCGCTGGTGGCGTACTAACGGCGAGGGGGAGTAAAACCCTCCCCGAAAATTTTTAAGCAAAATTAATTTCTCACGAGACCGTTTATTTTTAGCCGATAATAACGAAAAACTATTTTTAAATTTCGATACGCGTTATAATTAAAAACGAATACAAAGTTTATGTCCCGTTTCGTTAGGGTCGTCCGATTTATTTACTTAAAAATTAAACTCCCCCCCCTGCCGCCCGCCAAATCTAAGTACCACGCCACGGCGCGCCGCTACGTTGTTCGAAACGGAAATCGCGTTACTATTTTTGCGCGTTCGACGATCGTTTCGGAAACGTGCTAATAACGACGGACCGGGAGGATTGGACGCGAACGGTCGATTAATTCGAAAACCGGCCGACGAAAGCCGATTCGTAATCGCTAATAGTTTCCCGGGGGACTCCGTCGTAAAAATCGCCCAACTCGATTACGAGCGAGTCCGGTAACCCGGTGGCGTGCGCGGTACGAAGAAGAACGTGGATTTTCATAATGGTCGTACGGAGGTCTCCCGCTATTCGATGACGTTATTTACGGTACTTGTCTCGTATTTGGATTACGTTGATCGCCTCTACGCGCGTTAACCGTACCGGATAATCGCGATAATCGTCCGTAAAGTTGGCGAATATTGTTACGGTCGACGGCGACGAAATAAGCGAACCGAATTCTTAAACGCTTCGACTAATTTCCGTCGGTTCAGAACGCGCCAACGGAACGATATATATATATATTTATTGCCGCGGCGTTTTTAGACACCCGGCGATTTCCTCGGTCGACGAAACGGTATTTGTCCACATCGCCCCCTCGTTCCGTCACTTTTCCTCGCGCCATTGCACGTAGTAACGCCATAATAAAATCGTACTTCCCGAAGTAGAAATAACACATTTTTACAATATTTCGACGTACGTACGTATTGTAGGTAATAGCGCGTATACGTTTTCAGTTACGACGGATGTTTTTATTAATCGATTTAAAAACGATAGCTCGACGATACTCGTATATTCCGTTGCTGTAGGAAATACACACGCGTTTTGAATATTTTATAAGGAATATAAAACGCTCTTTCGTATATATATATATATATATATTACGGCGGAGAAACATAAAACCGCGTAAATAATACGTCGGTATAGTATGGGCGTCGGTGTTGTAAAAAAATGCGATTAAAATGCGCGCGTTTGGAACGCTACTCGAATAGCTATTAAAACACGACGTAACGAAAATATGTCTGAAACGAAAGCGTTCCGATCGATCGGTATCCGTTTCCGAAATCCGTCGGACGTCGTTAATGGGAAAATAGACAAAACCGACCGAACAACGCGCCGCGGTTCCGACCTTTTTTACGCTCGCCCGTCGTATTTATAAGGCGGCCCCGGTCGTCTACACCGCCGGCGGCCCGCCAATAGCTCCGAGAAATAACGTAATCGCCCGGTTTATCGATTTACCGGAGGCGATGTATGATGCGCCGTCGATGAAAACCGAAATTACGATCGTGGTCGAGCGCGTTTACCAAAAGTTTGACGGTGGTGGCGTACGACGATTCCCCGCCGTGCAAGGGCAATATTGTTTTCGCGTCGCCCGTCAATCGATTTACGTATCGAAACGATCGACCGCCCGTATTTACCTCTTAAAACTGTATTGCGTTCGTACGCGTCCGATACTTGTCGCCCGCGAAATACCGACGACAATTTAAATACGTCCATGCCCCCCGTCCTCCCCCGGCCGCCGTCACGACGGTTTGTGCCGTTCAACGAACGAGTCGGGTTTGTTTTTTAGACGAGCGCGCCGGTACGAAACATAAATATTCATCAATTCGTAATACGCACGTCGCCGACGTTTGTTCGTGAAAATACCGAACGTAGTGGCCGAATTACGTGCGCGTGGATACGCTCGGCGATTGGAACGATTGCGCAGTTTGTATTATTATACGTTAATACAGCGAACGGCGGCGACGTCGGTTGAACGTTCGTCGCGCATTTTCTCGGGCGAAAAGAAATCGTTTCGGTTTCGGCGTTCGGGGGGGAAAAAAAAAACCGCCCGGCATTATCTCGACGACGTCGCGACGCCGATAATACGATTTAGTTTCGTCACGTTGCCCGGTGGTCGTGTTGTTGGCGGTCAGTGTTCGGTGAAGGGGTACTGTAATAACGTTCGACGCGTCGTTCACGAAAATTCGGGGCACCGATAATAATAATTAGGTTTTGTGGCGGCGGCGGCGGCGGCGGTCGTGTACGTTACGTATATATAATTAACGACGCGGCGTGTTTGGAAATCCGTTTACGTCGATGTCGGGAAAGGAACGAGACGGGGGGGGGGGGGAAACACACCGCGCGTCGGTCGAACGGATACGTAAATAATAATTCGTTTCCCGTTAGAATAGCGACGGGCATAGAAAAACCGGCGGTACTCTATTGTTTTATCGTCGACTACTATTACGACGGTATCGATCGTTAACGTCGAAACGTCGTCGTTGTCCCCCCCCAAAAAAAAACGAATAACGTATAGCGCGCCAAAGTTCACCGGCCGCCCGTGATCGACGTACACCGGACGGCGGCTACGAACGCCGGAACATTAGCGAACGCGTTTGATACAGAGCGTTGATCGTCGGTGTGTAGAACGTTCGCGCGGTTTCGGCCGATAGTCGTCGTCAACGACGTTTTCGGATAAACGTCTCGTCGGGCGCGAACTCGTGAAACTAGTTTTTGTACGGACGAAAAGCCGGGAAAACAAAAGAGAACCCGAATTTCCGATACGTTCGGAATTGGTGACGCGACAACGTTGCCCGGCTGTGTGCCCGATTTTCGCTCGCGGAAACCGTCCAACGAAATCATTCGCGTTCACCGTCGGAATTTGGCAATATTCGTCGTGGGTGACACGGTACAAACTTTCTCCCGCCTTCCCGAAATTGTAAACGAATCGGCCCGGACGAATACGCCCAATACGTTTTCAAAACGCCAATGTTTCCAACCGCCGAACGCGTTTTTGGCGCATCGACGACGGTAACCGATTCCGTTTGCGCCAATAATAACCGGCACGAACGTCGGGTATTTTTCGACGAAATTAATTATCGTTTCAACCGCCCGCGTATCGTCCGTCGTCCGTGGTTATCGTCCGCGTTTATTTTCATAAATTATTCGACGGGCCGCGCGGGCGTCGGTCGGGAAAACCGATAATAAATCGTAGGGATCGAGATAAACGCCGTGACCGTCCGCCCGTGTCCGAGCCGCGTGTAGTGTGTGTTTGACGTCGTGTACCGTTTGTACGAAAACGCTTCTTCGTTTCGCCCGGTCCGTTCGCGCGGTGTGCGGTACCCTCATATCCCGTACGGCTTTCGAGCGCCGGCAAGGAGAGCCGGAAGAGATCGCGGTTCCCTCTCTCGCCAAGTACGTATAACACGTGTTTCGTCCTAACCCCGTGGGGATAGATGGACGGTTAAAATTGTACCGGTTAACGGTCCCCGTTTTGCTGGCGGGCCGGACGATATCGTTGAACGATCGATTATTTAACCGACCACTAACTTACTCCGCCTATAGTCATCTACTACGAAAACAGTCGGCCGTGTGTCAAATAGGACATTCTCCGTTAATGAAACGTATTCGGAATTTTTTTTATACTTTGAACGGATAGTGTGGTAGAGGTGTACGGCGCGCGCGGTATTTTCTCGTGTTTCGCCGACCGCGTTTCGGAGGAGGGACTGGTGAAACGACGATCGACGGAGTTTTCCGAAACGCGTCGAACGATTTCCGTTTTTCATACGTGCCCCCCCGCCGCGTACTTTGGCCCCGAATATTACTGTCGCCTAAACGCGCAACTTCGCGCGTACGATAATGGTGGAAAAAACGCTCGGAATCGGTCGATTTCCGTAGTTGGACTCGGCGCCCGCCGAATTGTTTTTGTGTAACCGGTCGTACGTGTGTACCTCGAAAGTAGTACGTCGAGTAATCCGTTTTTCGTTTCGCCATTAAATAAACGTCCCGGTTGAAAACAACGCGGGTAGGTAGGAGGACACGTTTCGATCGGACGGAATTGTTGCGAACAAGAGGGCTGGGCATTTATGGTGACCTAAGTATTTGACTGCCGTCGCGCGCGGTTGTGTCGTGTCTGTATATGCCGACGGGCCGGTCGAGTTCTTCTACCGCGACAACGTTATTAGTCCGTTCGTATACAAGACGTTTGTAACAAATCGGACTTATTTCCTGTACGAGTTGACCCGATCGTTACGTTAACGGTGATGATTGTCCGACGGTGTCAATCGGGCCAACCGTCGTGGAGGTCATAATAGAATGTACAAGAGAAAACGACGATTGGGACGGAATTTCGAACGCGTTTTCCGACGCTAAATTCTCGAACCCGACGGTAATTATTCGCGCCCGATTCGTTTATTCGGCCAATATGGATCGAAATGTCCGTCCGGTAGTGGACGTGTTTACGGTCGTTCGTCAATAATCGACGGAATAATATTACCCTTCCCCGTACTCGGAAAACCGTCGTCAACAATCCGGTATCGATCGTTGGACGCGCCGCGCGTAAAGTACACCGAAAATCGCCCGATTTCTATTTTCGAATCGGTTTGTCCCGACTTCACGTGCGAGCTACGAACACGGAGTGTGTGTGTGTGTGCCGGTGATGACTGGACGGTCGGTCGGCGACGACGACAACAACAACAACAATACGCAAGTTTATTATCGTTCTCCACTTTCGCCGTCGTCAATTCGTCCGATAAACGCGTCGCAGACACCCGGCCGCGTAGTTTTTCCGTCCAACGACGGAATATGCCGCGCGCGCGTCGAAAAATAATAATCGTCGCCGGACGCGCGAGTTCCTCTCCCGGTGGTTGGGGTGTTTCGGTACGAGGAACGAAATTTCGGACGCCGAACAGCCGCGAAACGAATGGTACACGTCCTCCGTTGGTACGCGAACGCACGACGATCCGTCGTACGTATTTTGCCGATAACGTTCGCGCGATTCGATTATTACTAGCCGCCGTAGCCCGTCCGTTCGGGCTAGTTGTTTGGACGAAATGGCTTCCCCCCCCGGGGGGAAAGTAATACCGAAAGGAATTCGCGTTACGCGTCGCGATTCCTATTATTAAACCGCGAACGTTTAAAAATCGGTCGTATGTACGTCGTTACGAAATCCCCTCCCCCACTTTGTTTTCATCGTCGGCGTTTATAACTTAAGAAATATTACTGACCGCCATCGGACGATTGTGTCTGTATATTCGACGACAATCGAATTCTTTACCACGACAGCACATTCGTTGTCCAAACAGGAGCACTCGTATATAACGTTAATTAGTTACAACTAACTTATTCCGTAAGCGTTAAAAAACCGACCGTTAAACGGAATTAATTCCTGTTTTGAACAAACGCGCGTTATTCAATTTCAACCACCGTCTAAAGGTTCTTATTTTTCCGGCCGGTTTCGTCTATATATATATATATATATATATATATGGAATGGTAATCGAGAAGAGAGGGAAATCGTTTTCGTCGAATTGCTCTCGTCGTACAAGTATATTCCTCCGAGACGAAAAGAAAAACGGTAAAACGCTCGGAATACCGCCGGGCGAATTCGAAAAACGTTTATTTCGATACATCGCTTTTCCCCGCCGGGACCCCCCTCCCCCGTATACGATTCGTCGTATAACCTTTCACCGTATCGTTTACGACGACGCGAAAACTCGTAAACAAAACGCGTCGTCGTCCCGTCCGCCGCCGCCGCCGTTACAACAATATCGACGACATTTTTTTGGCCGTCGTAAAACGGAACGAACACCGTATAAAATATCCGCGTCCGTCGTCTTCTCTACGCCGTTGATATCGTCGTATCAGTAGTAGTCGTTGATAACGTTACGGCGGTAACTGGTCGGTCGTCAGCTGGCCGTGTCGCTGCATAGGATGTGTTCACGGCGGCGGCGGCGGCGGCGGCGGCCGATGACGTAAAACAACCGACGGTGGTCGCCCGGATAACGCACCCCCGGCACCGCACGAGGGTTGGCTGTACCGTCGTGTTCGTGAGCGGTGGGCGGCAGCGGTGCGTCGTCATCGCCGTCCACCCGCCATCCCGTCACCTCCTCCGCCGCCGGCCACAGTGCTGCGCCGTGTGCACAATTCACCACCGGCCATGTGGTCTGTACTGTGCGCGAACCTTCCACTTATCGCGCACTTCCTTTTCGTTGATTGTGTTCCGTACGTAAAGGTTGTTTTATTATTTCTCTCTTTTTTTTTTTCCCTTTCCGTACACGTACGGTACGTACGGCACGCACGCACGCACGCACACGGCGTCGCGTACAATACACACATACACATTGGCGCGCTCGCACGCGCACGTTCGCGCATCTTTGGGTGCTCACACACACACACTCGCGGGTGCGCGCGCTCGTGCCCGTCGCACACACACACACACACACACACACACACGTATATATTGGTCGGCGCACGCACACACACGCGCGCGTCTTTATACTGTCGTACGTATGCAACACTTACGCACGCACGCGATGTGATCGCTCTCACGCACACGCGCACGCGAGCGGCGCGCACACACATCGCGGTGATATTGTATTATTATTATTATTATTATTGTTGTAATACGCTACATACACGGGACGTGTCGTCGTACGCGACGTTATCTGCAATCGCGTTCAGACTTTGGTTTTTGTTCTCGACAATAACAACGTACACGCGTACCGCGGAAAATGTACGCCGTTCGCGTTCGTCGCCGTCGCCGTCGTCGTTGTTGTTGTTGTTGACGTTAAATACCGTCGCGCGTATAACTATTATTATTATTGTTATTTCTCATCCTCCTGTGTCGTCGTCGTCGTTGTTGTTATCGTCGGTGCGGCGGCAGTCGTTGTACTCGTCTCCCGACCGTTTTTCCGCCGAACAATTAACGCCGTCGCGTAAGTGTCGTCGTCGTCGTCGTCACTATCGTCGTTGTTACCGTCGTTTTTGTTTTCCAGCGTTCGCGCCATCTTCGCGTCGTCCGTCACTGCCACACCGTCGTCGTCGTCGTTCGTGCGGCGGACCGACGGCGGCGGCCGCTGTTGCCGCCGCAGGTGCGTGCGCCCGCGTGCTGGCGGTGCCCACTCGTGGTGGTCAATCCGCGTGTTTTTCCGACCGACTCGTCGCCATCGCCATGTCGACCCGTCGTTGAGTCGGTACCGCGTATTTTCGTCACCGTCCTGTCGCGCCACGATCGTCAAACATGTCTGACGACAAAGAGCTCAACTGCTACTTCTGGGACCCGTGGCCGCCGTATGATAAGGACGTGGTCAAAGATCCGTCCTATTACGATCCAAAGTGTCAATGCGGCGGCGGCAAGTTTTTGGGCCACTTCCATTCGGTAAGCGTTCGCTCGTCCGTCCGTCATGTAACAGTAAACCGCCATCGGACTCGATATATATATTCGGTGTCGGCTATTTACCACTAGTATTAGTAGTAATATGCAAAGTTCTGTCGTCACTATATAAACGATAAGCGCAATACGTATCGTCGACACACTCTCGACACTAAGAGCGACGAATACAAATGTTTTGGCCGTCGTACTTATGTCTTGACTGTATTGTGCCTACCGAATTACAATTTACATGTTGCACCTAAATCGAACTCTTGTGTTGCGATATTAACGTTATATATTTTTTTATTTTAACTACAGCGACAATACAACGAACGGTTCTATAATAATTTAATATTATACTATGATAATTTTTTTTAAATTATCGTACTCGCCGTTTTTAATAATTATTATTTACACGTGTAATTATTTGAGTGTGTCATGTACACGTTGACTCATTATTACATTTATCGTTGTTCGTCCTTAACAATTATTAACATCGACACATTTTTTACCTTTTATAACCGTCCATTAATATTAAGTATCGAATTTTTTTTTTTAAATAATCGCCACTCCGTTTTGATTTTGGTAATTATTCATCTTGACATAGTTTTATTAGTTTCTCAAAATAAGTGGGTGTCTAATCGTACCTATATTTTGTAAATTGAGTGATGAGGTGTACGTTTTACTGGCAACGTTTAATTTACCGTTGATAGATATTTCGCAGTCATCATTCCGAGCCTTATTTCTTATTATTTTGGTAAGTGCGATTCAATTCTTTCAATTTTTTTTTTGAAATAAAAACAATGTTTATACCTGCTTTGTATTATTAGGTACTACTTTATAAATCTTTACGAATAATACATTTTTGTTTGCTTTTTACTTCTTTATTACCCTTTTTTGTACATTGTGTACATAAAGTCTGTCTGCACGTTTTTATTTGTTATCATTGTGTTTGTACATGCAAAATGTGGAATAACATGTGTGTTAATATATGATCGTTAACAATTTTTTTTATTTATTAAGCGAACAAAATCTTTGAATTTCTATACGGTTCAATGGAGGGGTAAAATAGCATTATTTTGATTTCAACGAGAAGTTTACTTAAATTTTAACGTTTACAAATATTGTTCATAATTGAAATAAAAAATTAAGTAGGGTTACCCAGAATAGGGAAATTGTTTTTTTTTTTTATAAATTTTGTATTGCATATTGAAACATACGGCCATCAATTTGACTGTCCACTTATCATAATTAACAAAGCGTCTCTTGTTACCTATAATCAAATTAAAACGAAAGATATTTTTGATGGTGTCCTACATACGTTTTTTATCGTCTAATAAAATGGTTGGGTTGTGTAAAAGTATCTCGTAAAATCTTTATTAAATTAAAAACAAAACTATGTGGATATTTAGAATGTATCGTAAACACGGTTCATGCTAAAAGTGAAGTTTTTGTTGATTTATGATTCGGTACTTTGAAATTGCAAAATCAATTTGTCCCTGTATCTTGTATGTATTTTTAAAAGCGCTTTATTTCAACCCAATCATATTTGTATAATACCTAGTTATTGATTAAATATTTCGTTTACAGATTCGCATGTATGACAATCATAAATTGATCGATTGTATTCTACATCCGAAGAAATTGCCGGTGCCATATCTCACACCGTCTTATTTCAACGCGCTTCAGGTTAGTAGTACGAAGATAATTTATTAAATTAATTTCATTGGAAGACACAGTTTTTTTTATTTTGGTGTCTAAAGTATTTATTAACTCATCGTTCCCACAATTCAATTTTTGTTGTCAAATAAGTCGAGCGAGTACTCTAATTTAGAAGCAGCTCTCTCCAAATATGTATAAGAAAGTGTTACCTCGTTATATATTTTAATTGAGAAATATATCGTGATTGCTGTACATAAAAGATGTGTATCTACATTGTATCACTAGATTTTTTATCCGAAAAAAAATATTAAAAAAAATCTACACTTTTTTATACTTTAGTACAAATAGTTCAAATTTACATTAGAACTAAAAACAGTTCTTATATATTTCGTTATATAGAATCATGTTTGTTTTTTATTTTTATTTTTGAAAAAAACTGCCAAATTATTTTAAAATTAGTATATATTTGTACGTTTATTGAAGTAAATTTTGTGTAGTTAATTGTGTATTTATTATTTACCCCGTTTATTTCAACATGGTTTTGGAATTTTTCATTGTATGCGATATAATTTTTTGAGCAGATTAATTGTATTTAATAGAAAATTAATTTGAAGTTACCCATAATATTGTTTTTGAAATACTTTGTAGTACACTACATTACAAGTGTGTATGTGTGTATATATATATATATATATATATATATATATATATGAATTTTGTACTGTGTAATATTTACTCTTGATGCTGAGTGTACATTAACCAATTTATATTACATTATTTTATAATAATGATATAACTCTCTAGAAAAGATTAAATAAATAATACTAGTTATGTCATATCTCATGTTACTTGAAACAATATATTTATCTAAATATCAGTTGTTTACACTTTACATTAATAATTTAAAATGTGTAAGTACTGTTTTTGTTATACACGTATTTTTAATTTTGTTTTTAAAAACTACTTATTATAAGTACTTCAAAATATTGACATTGAATTTTTAAAACTTAGTCGAGTATTATTTCGATATTTCAGTAGTAGTATTTTTTTTTTAAAAGCTAGATACAAAGTGTATATTGTAGCTTATTAGATACAGAGTGTATATAGTAGCGGTTATTTATACTAATTGTTCTTATTAACACGCTTTCTTTCAGTTTATGGTATCGTTATTTGTCTTTTGTATTTGTACCCTATCTTTATTCTTCAATTTGTTTCTATACATATTTTGTAGTATATTTTATACCAAAGTATTTCTATAATACTTCTAAATTGACACTTCAACTCCTTTCATTGGTAGTACCAGATGATAAAAATTATATTATATTTTCTTCAAATATTTTAAACATTCATTCCATATTCTATTTGTGTATACATCTAATAATTTTCAGGTCATAAATGTCGATAAATATTTATTTCATTTAAAAATGAATCTATCCTTATAAATAAATAAATATTTTGAATAAATATAAATTATAATATTTTGTATAAATAAATCTTTTGAATTCTCTTGCCTGTTAAGTCCATCATATATAATAAGTAATGTTTTATAAACCTATCGTGCTTCATCTGTGTTTATCAATTACAAATTTTTTTTTTTTAAGATCAACCGTGTATGCCAATGGAAATATAAAAAATGTTTTTAATGTTTTTAACGAAACAAAATTATTTTAGATGTTTGAGTCAATAACAACGGAAGTTTTAAATGGTACTTCAAGTTATAAAACCGGAATAATCAATTTAATAAAGACTTGGAGTCATTGTCGCACTATAATAACCCATGATCATTGGACAGGAACACATGTGTTTATGCATTACGCTGTTGGGTAATATAATAGTTTTGTATATTTATATGTTATATAAGTATGTGTGTGTGTGTGTGTGTGTGTCATTCCAAATTTAAAATTGTGCATTTTGCAAAATATATAACTAATATTAACATTGCATACACGCACACACAAGGATACTATTGTAACGAATTTATTCTAGTTAAGATGTATGTGTAATGGTGTGTTTTTTCTTTTTTTAATATGCGCTTACCAAGTAAAAATTACGCTTATAGGATAGATAGGAAATATAATATTACATGCCGAAGGAGGGTGTCTTTGTCAGAGGTGGGCATGGGTTCCCTTTATGAAAATATTTTTAAGTTGTATTGTAAGTTAATTTAAGTAAGTAAACTGTAGATAGGTTTAATATTGTATTGACATTTTTATAATTTATAAGTGGCTACTTTTGTATACAAAATTTGGTCCCTCTCTATATTTAAATTAATTTAAAATCAAAAAATTAATTGCTAGTTTTTAATTTAATATACTTGTAGACACATTTTCTTTTTCATATATATTCATTTTTTTATGGTATATTCTACACTATGAAAATAATTTTTGTAGATTATTTTGAATGTAATGAGAATTGTTGCATAATCAAACAAATATTTTTTAAAATTCTTTTTTTTCAATTGGTAATATATTGTGTTTTTTATTATAGTACCTACTATTGGTAATTGAAACAAAGTCGAACGCTTCTCGTACATTTCAACTTGATTGATTACGTATTATTAAAATTCATGCTGCACTATACCGTAGCTTTCATTTATTATTTATTTAATTTTGTATTTGTAATTAACTTAATTAAGGATGGTTAGGAATTTTAAAAATTTTCTAATTGCAAATTAAGATGTAAAAAATATTTCTATAAAACTATATATATATAATGTATGTAGTATAATTACATGAGAATGAATCAGCTTATGAGTACCTATTATATTACTTTAATTAATCATAGGTTATATTAAGTGTTACAAATTTAAATTATACCAAATATTTTTGAGTAGTCAATTATTTTTTGTTACTATTTTTATTTATGCAAAATATAATAAATAAGTAATTTTTTAATTGCTATAAGAAATAGATTTAAATGATATTTTAAGTAGGTGTAAAGTATATAGGTTATTTATATAATTAAAGTACATTTAGGTTTTCAACACCGATATTTAAAGTTATAATTAATAAGTATATATTTTTCTTTGATTGTAACAGTATTAGTGCATCTCGTGTAATTTAATTTTACTAAAATTTAAATGTATTCATATATTGTATAATATTCATTTTTAAACTATAATTATGTTATAATTTATAATACTAAATGCAAGTTGTTTAAATCATGTGTCAATTTTCAAGTTTAACAAGGCATATAATAATATAAATATAAATTGTTTATCTATTAGTAGAAGCAAAACTTTAAAATAAATGCGTTGAATATAGATTTACTTATAATGAAGTACAATATTGAATACTAATTACATTTTTGCGTTTTCAGGGAATCAGCCGTATTAATTTTGGACCCTAATTTTGAAAATATTTCGGAAAATTTAAAATTTGATTTATCTGGAATTTTGGGGAAGATCTTGTGTAACTTCCATTTGATGAAAAATCATGTGGATGCAATACGTTCATGTCGCTATCTTATATCTATTATTAAAAATCCGTGGGATAACCATTTATTGCCAAAATTACTTTTTGGTGACGCATCACAAGAAGATGGTAATATTTCAAATTATAATGATAATGTACAATTAACAAACAAATAAAATTAACGATTATATTTTTTTAGTTGCTGACTTTATTCAGTATGAAAAATGTAATATATTTGCTCTACGCTTAAAGATACTTTGCCAAGGAAACTGTGAAGACGAAGCACTGAAATTATCGTTTTTGGCAATGAATTTAGAAGATTATAAACCTTCAAGTAGACATCAATTTGATCAAGATGATTACGAATCTATTAGAGATGTTTATTACGCATGTCTTGAGTGGTCAAGTAAAAGAACTGAACTCATTGAACACGTATGTTTTTTTATAACGTTGTAATTAAATAATGCGCGTTTATAGAAGACTATGTTCAAAGTATTTAACGATTTCGTGTTATTATTTTTTCTGTTTAGTTGGAGAAATATATATTTGAAAGTGATGACAAAATCCTATTGGATAAGTTCTGTGATAAAGTTGAGAACCTTTTGTCTGTAAAAAAAGAAAAACGACCAAGAATTAACAGTAGCTTTGTGACCGTTATTGAAATAGCTGCTTACATCGCAGTAATTGCTTCTTTTGAAAATGCTGAAGACCCGATCGATGATACCTGTGAAGTGATGAGTAAATGGAGTGCGTTAATGATGATGTTAATGGATTCTGACTTAGAAACCAATATTGATATTTCGCGTGTAAAAGAAACAATCCAAAAAATTGCTCGTTTAGCACCAACTGCGAATCATCTATATGTTTTAATTGATGTAATTCATACTGAGGTAAGTAGACTTGTTTAAATAAAAACATTTGGTCGCTGCATATTTTAAATATATTATCATTAGATCTGTGGATCTAAAATTATTATATATTATTAACCTATTATGTAGCAAATGTAATTAATCTTGTTTGTATTTTAGTCGTCGTAATTTGATTATATGCTATGGTGTTCAATTAAATGTTGATTATATTTATTGAAAATTATATGCGAAATTGTAAGAAATTATCAATATATTGTTGAACCCTTTTTAAATTGTAAAATTTTAGAAAAAAACATGATAAAGTTCATTAATTTTACTACAATTCTTTTGTTTAAATGTGTAATTGTTGGTATAAAGAATTGGATATTTTTATTTATAATATAAAGAGAAAAAGTTTTATTTTTAAAATAGGCAGTTAATGTTTTAAATACTTGAAATAATTAACTAAAATTAGTAAGTGTTGACTAATTGGAATCATAATAGGTGCTACATCAACATAATTTGTGATATATATAATATGTACTTTTAAACTATTTGTGGGTTTTTATTTATATATATTTGCCAAATTTTTGAAGATTTGTTTTTTTTAAATTAATGAATGTCTATCCTAGTGGAAAGTAGACTATGTAGTTATTAATTTTTTAAATAGATTATATATTTGCCAATATTGAATGTATTTGAAATATTGTTTCAGAATTTATATTTGAAATGTTTTTAATTTTAAGTACTCAAATAGGTAGTTATTAATGTTGATGTTTAATATATTTTTTAATGAGAAAATTATTTATTATTATGTATTATGTGTAAGTTTATTTAATCTAAAGTTACCTTGATATATTTAATAAAAATAAATTGCTAATATTTTAAGTAATTATAATATTATTTTTTCATGTTATCTGTTTACAGTTTGATTCTAAATTACCTCTGACGTTGTATATTGAACTATATGTTAGAGCGTTGGCTGCTAATATTAATGAAAAGGAAGTCTGCAAACAGTTAAGTGATGCAGATGGATCATTTGAATCGTTGAAACTGTTGGTACAAGGTTATTTGAAGTTGGCTAATCTTCTTGAAGATGTTGTAAGTGTGTGTCGGGAATGCGTTTTAACTGCATATTCTTTAATGCCTTCGACTGATCTAATGACGAGAGTAGAACAGTTAGCTATAAAAAGTGGTAAAGTGTTACCGGAAAATCTTAATAAACCTGAAGAACCGTATGTAAATTTGGTTGATGATATATATCTACCCTCTTGTTCTAATCAATCAAAACGTCAGATTAGAGGTTGTACCTCTAACTTAGGAACAAAACTGTATTCTTTCGACCCGGATGATAGTTATAACAAAATACAAAATGAACTCAATAAGTTACCCGAACCATTATCGCAAGCAAAGCAAGATGATTTAATATCTGTTTTAAAGTACCCTCGTTTCGGGACATTTAACTGGAACTTGGAATGGCCAAAGATGAGAGCGATGTGCCAAAATTATTTGGACAATTTGGAAGTAGTGTTAAAACGGAATACGCTGTTTGCCAAAGATTATAAATTTCTTAACATGGATATTTATACGTATAATATGAATAGAGAATCGAAATTGAAATTATTAACAAACGATAAAGGTTATTTTAGCAGTGACACCGAAGATGACACTGATTCTGATGGCGTGTCAAATATTTCTGATGAAGAGTTCAATAGTTTTCCAAAAAAACGAGTAAGAAAGCCTGCGCGGAAAAGTACAAAAAAAAGAAGAAAAGTTACTGTACGAAAACGAAAACCCTGTGCTAAAAAAAGGAAACCACGTAAAGTACCCAAACCTGGCCCAAAAAAAGAACCAAAAATAAACGTAAAACCTATGATCGAATCACTAAAACAACGAAAATTAAAATCAAATACTGATGATGACTCAATCAATAGTTCAATGCAAATGAAAACTACTACGGCCGACGTTTCAGCAGCTGTAACTAAGACAGATGAAAAAGGCCAAGACGATAAAATAGATAAGAAAAAAATTGTACCACCGCCGAGAATACAACGAGAAAGGAGAATAATTAATAACAATCAACATAAAGATTTTGATTATACTTGGAAAAGAAAAGTAAGTAATAAAACTAAGGATTCGTTACTTGACGAAGCACTTGAAAGTAATTCTAGCCCAAAGAAAATTCCAAGAAAAACTGGAAAAGCCGATATTACATCTAAGAATTCGCATAAAAAAGGCAATACAAATTTTAAACTTGGGCACTCTAGTAATCATCATTTAAATATGTTGTCCAAACGAATACCTCAACTTAGCTCATTAGATTTTATGGTGCCGACAAACACAAACCACATTGTAAATGTAGTACAAATTCAAGTCACATCAAATAGTCTTACGAATGTGTCACAGACCCAAACAGAACGCGTTTCAAGTCACCGTTCAAATAACGAAATTGAGAAGAAATCTAACGACAGTCAAACCGATACTAGTTCATTAGATAATTTCGTATCAGTGTATCAATCGAACCCATCAAACAATACCGTGAACTCGGTTCAAAATTCTGGAGTCCATCAAGGAGAATGTAGTTTTACCGGAAGCGTGTCTGTAAGCAATCAAAGACTTACCACCGATTCGACCACTAATGTTCACAATGTTAATCAGCAAGAAATAAACAAACCACCGACGTCGACGGTAACACAAGATGCGTTATTGAACCAAAATCTTGGAACCAACTTGGAACATCAACATTGGAATGATATCCAATTACAAGACAACGGTGATCGACTACAAACTACGATTGAAAACACCGTACAGTTGTCGTCGAATGTGATAGTTCGTACTTCTGAGATGCCTAGTCCAAGCCACGTGACGTTTACTACCGGACAAATCGCCAATTCAACGAAAAAACCTACTTACTGTGTAAAAGCTCACGATCGATTTATTAATTTAACGTCGATTTCTTCTGTATTGACTAATAGTAATGGTTCTACAAATATGTCACTAGCAAACAATTCGAATTTCGAAGAAAAAGCTCAACAGAGTTCTTCTGTTCAAACATCGGTAGGCTTACAAGTGAATTTTAATAATCAACAATCCATAGGTACACGGAATACGGCATCTCCAAGTAGCCAATCGTCTCAAATATGCGCTGCCAACATTATTGAAAACTCAACGTCGACTAATATGGGTAACGATCAAATCATAAATGCCACGAATAATTTAAAACCAAACGTGTCTATAGTAAATCCGGTCTCATCAAGTATACAAACTCAAACCTGTGTTGGCCTACAACCGTTAAATGAAATATCTAATCCAAGCGCTTCAGTGATATCGTTGATGATTGCTTCTACACAAAATCAAGTTGTCAAAAGCAATGTGCACAATTCATTATACACTTCTCCACAGAATCAACGAGTACAGCTTACGGATGCAAGTCAAACAAATCGAACTGAAGAACAAAAAAAGATCGATAATTTAAAATTGATTAGCCAGACATTTACCGCTACGTCAGAAGCAATTAAATTTGTTACTAGCAACACTGAATCGCAGCGTCTGCTTCAAAGTATGGACGATAAAAACAGTACCGCGAATTTATCTATATTTCAAAATGACGCAGAAGGCGCGTCTAACATTAGTCAAGAAAACGATTCAAATTCTAAATTGTTGAATAGAGGGCGAGGAAATATGAGGACTTATGAAAGTAGAACTAGAGCTCTAAAACAAACTAATGTTGCTGAATTGTTCGTGTTTGAAAAAGGAACACTGTATGCCGTTCAAGACGACGCGGTTAATCAAACGGAGACCACTAAACCAGTTACATTGACGAGAAATAACGTTGCCACTAATGTAAGGGTTCAACAAAATAAGCCATCTAAAGAGTCTCTGGAAAAACCGAAACCTTCTCCAAACGCGTCTCCAAACATTACAATTACCGGTTCGATGTTGCCCAGATTCCAACAAGTGTTCGGCAAAACAAAATTTCCAAGTTCGACCGTTATCAACGATAGTTCGTCGCTTTGTTCAGCCAGCGTGCCCAGTAATAATCCGTCGAGTCCCGGGCTAATTGCCAATCGGCCCAATATATTAACTTCACGGGTGTATTCATCTTCAAAAGGCGTACAGACCAATCACGACGTGGATCCGATCGGCTCCAATACGATGAACTGTTTAACGCCAAAAGTTTTAGAAAATAAATTTCCACATAACGCGGGCATGCCGAAAGCGAATAATATTATAACGATTGGAAACAACAAGAATAACGTTATAATGACGTGCAAAACTGTTTCGTCGATAAAAAGTATACCTCAAGTTTCGGCAACGTTATCTAACCATCAACTTCTCGGCAGCAACATCGATACTAACAATATCGTGAAAAAGGATGTCGCTGGTATGTCTATTTCGAAAGTGTCGGCGGTATTTACCACTAGCGGTAACTCTTCGTTAGTAGCGTCATCCAGCTCCAATGTAATATATTCAATTCCTATACAGAGTGATTCGAAAGCTAATAATAATGGGGGAAAACACGCGCAAGGCATAACGCAAATACAAAGGCAACTTAAAGTGACCCCGACGATAATTCAGTCGGTGTTACGCAAGCATCCCACTTGGCAGCAAAATTCTTTCCGTCAAGGCAAACAAAGTGCCGAAGTACAAACATCGTCGGCAGTCGAACGATTGATCCCCGCGAACATATCGAACGTCGTTAAAGTCACCAACGCGTCCTTGGTCAACAAAGTAGTGTCGGTGAACGCTGGCAAACCAAACGCCGCCGCCGCCGTCACTGCCACCACCACCGTCACCTCCGTCACGGAACCGAACGTCAGTTCGTCTATGATGGAACAAGTGCGGGAATTCGAATCGGTGTTGGAAGAAGTACGGAAAACGTCATTGATGAACGAAATGAGCACGGCGGCCAACAGCATGTTACCGCAAATAAATCACGAAATCATTCAAATCCATTCTCCTACGGAAAACGACGACGACCTGCTGAACTCGGACAGTAATCAGGCGTTATTCGTATTGAGCAAAAAACCGTGTATACACAAGCACGAGGGCGAGGAGCCTTGTTCGTTTTCGTTTTTGAATCAACCATTATCGAACGAAGACAAAGAACCGCCGGTGCTCGTGCCGTCGTCAACGATAATTTCAGTCCGTAGCGCCACGCCCACACCACCGGTTAGCACGTCGCCCGGTAATAGCAACACGTCTATAAATCCGGTCGACGGGTCCGCGCAGTGTCCAAATAAGCAGATCGCGAATAAAACGAAACCGGTGATCAAGACACCGGTCAGTTCGCCGTCGACTTCGGCCGTCAAAGTGCCCGTTTTGCAGAAACCATTGCCCAAGTTGCAAGAAGACGAACAAACCACGCAACGAATATACGCCATACTGGACAAATACGCGGAGCAGCTCCGGAATTCGCCCGAATTGAAAAACAAACCGGCACCGAGACGCAGAACGAATCCGCCGACCAACCCCAGTCTGAATACTAAACGTAAAAAGTCCAGTCAACTGAATCTAAAAACGTGTTCCCAACAAACGTCTTGTTCATCGTCGGGCATGGAAATGAGCCCCACGTCCGACATGCAAGCTATTGACAGCGAAGACAGTTCGAACGCGGTTAGCCACTTTTCGCATATTCTTAATTCTCCGTCCAGAAACTCGGACGAGCAAGCCACCACTACGGCAGCAGTGATCTCCGAAAGCCCATTGATCGAAAACGCGTTGATCAACGTTAACGACGTTATTAAGAAAATAAACGTCGACGCCGAAATCAAGTCCAAAGTGTCGCAGTCCACGCAAATTGTCGTCAGCGGAACCTCCGGACCTTTTTTATCCATACCTGAGGGCAGTACAGGAAACGTTAGACTTCTTGTTGCGGCGGGGAAAAATCAAAAAATGTATCGGTTGCATTGTCCCGTTACTGGTCCAGGCCCGGTACTTTTCCATCAAATTGCTACCAAAGATACTTGCCCAAACGACGTGAAAATCTCATCGATACAAAATATTAACGAGTCTAATATTTTGTCGGCCTTGACCGCGGACGATTTACAAGTCTCCAATACTGGTTTGGGAAATGACATCTTGCTTACTAATACATCGCAAAACTCGGCGGTGTTCGAACATAAAATAAACAAATCCGACATTATATTGGAGTCGATGGAAAAAGCTCAAATGCTTGATAATAACGGAAAACATTTGCCGTTTCCTGTTATGAAAAAGAGTCAAGCGTCTCAAAGTACATTTAGTGTTATACACACACATCCAAGTAAACCGAAGTCGGAAGACAATATCGAATTATTGTCCGAGTCACAAAACAAAGGTTCGGAAAATATTCCAAAGAAATACTCTGATAACGAACAAACAAGTTTAGGCGTAAAACGTGAACCGCCGATGAGCTCCAACATTAACCAAGCCATCAGTCAACAGGAAAAAATGAGTAAAGCTCATAAAGAAGAATCGTCTTTCGTTCTACCCGGTTCTTCAGATAGTAACGCTTTCGAAAATATCAAATTTTCGTCCTTCCATTCTCGCGAGGAGGTGAAGAAACATAAGAATAGCAACGAAAATGGTACCGGCGTACACGAGAAAAACAACCAGCAAAACATAACCAATTCCGACGAAAACAAAACTACTAAACAATTATCGGTCAATTGTCAATTGAACGACAATAAAATGTCAAACGATCCGAAGAGCTTGCGCGAGGCGGTGGAACGTCGTGACGAAAAGAAGGAAGACTTGGTCAACGTCACGACTGACGCTACCTCCAACACATTGGATATCTCCGATTCGAATATAGAAGCGAGGGATAAGAATAAGCCAAATATGGCGCTAAACAATATCGCGGTTGTTTCGGCTGCTGAGATCATTCCTACTGTCAACCAGTCGTCTAATACTTGTGAGTACCCTTCATATTTACTAAATATAATTTTTAAATCTACGTAGTTTGTTAATAATGTTTCATAAGCAAAGATTCCTCGTAGAATATGGGTGACAAAGTGCGTTAAATCAATCAGTGGGTCGAATGTAGGCAACATAAAATTGCATTTTCAAATAACGTTACCGACGATACTTTTTACAATATTAATATTAATGTTTCGAAATCCGTCTTTTATTCTTGTAAAAAAAAACCGTCGCGAAATCGCGGATTATTTTTATTCGTGTTTTTTGTTTATTTTTATTAACTTGCATTAACTTTGTGTGTTCACGAATTCCGTTGCAAATGTGTATAATGTCGATCGCGATACGGATTCTGTGTCGTGTACAAAATGACTGACAAAATATGCCTTACTATCTTAATTTTGTTTTTGATCATTGGGTTACCAATTAATTTCGCGCGAAAACTGAAACGTTTTTATATCGATCTCTTCAGGTCATACGCGTAACCTTTTTAAAACTTGCCGTCGTTTTATCGGCCGGATATCGGGATTAATTTGTATTCGCAGCCATTTTTATTCGAATCAATTACATATAGCTCTTGTCTCTCGGGCGTGTCATTTAATATGTATTATATATTATACCGTAGCCGTGTGTTTATGTTCCCCAGATACCCAGTGAGTTTATTATACATTGTTTATTTCGGTTAATGTGTCGTCTGGATTATAAATAAACGTTTTACTATTCGTCGTTCGTAAATATACTCAATACTGTAGGGATAGATCAAAATATATAATAGATATCGTTGGATTTGCGATAACGTAATGTTTAATAATTGCGCGCGTTATGTTTTACGAATTATTTTTGATACGAAACAGTTTACTCTTAAAATGTTATCCGTGTTTGTATTTTATTCCTATTTTTTAAAAATTATAACGAAAAGAGTTTATTATTCACGAATATCGCGATATAATGAAAAATAATACGTATCGTTTAGATAAAGTAGTAATAAAACTACATTTAGGTTTCTTTCGGGATTTATTTTATAATAAAAATTTTTTTAAGTAATTAACCCGATGAATTTAATCGAAATTCATATTATATTATAAAACAATTGAATACGTAACAATAATTTCACCGTATGTAAGAAGTATAAAATCGTATTCGAACTTTTTTTAACACATTTGTGACCATTCCGGCAGGAACAAAAGTTAGTTTTTTGTTATTAGACTACGAAATAACATAAAATAAATAATTTGTTGGCTTATTAATCGCGCGTGTGATTATTCTAATATTGAACGAATGATCCATTTTTGATAAATAGCCGTGTAAATTATTTTGTTCGCAGATAAACAAAAAGACGATCTGTCGCTGAAAAACGTGAAAACAGATTGTGAATCGGAAAATGAAAACGAAAATACTTTGAGTAATACTGTGTATAACATGTTGGATAATCAGTCGGCCGCCATTATGAATACGAAAATCGGCTCGTTGGTCGTTCGCTTGAAAAACGATAGGTCGGCGAAAAATTGGAACAGTTGTTTGTCAAAAATCGTGACCCCGGGGACGTTTGAAAAGTTGATGGAAGGGGAAAACTTGAAGCAACTACAGGAGTCGTTTTTGCGAACGAAAATAAAGACGTTCAAGGACTTGAAAGTGTTTGTGTTCGAACAGTGCAAGAAGTTCGACAACAACGTGGAAACGCCCAAGGAATACGACTTGTATGACGACATCGACGGGCTGGGCGTGGACAAACCAAGTACGAACGAGCTGTTTCCCGAAGTGGCCATATTGAACGATTTGGATAAATCCGTGAGTCCGACGCTCGGCCTGTTGCTGCAAGCGTCTACGTCGAAGTCGAACGAAGCTGCTGCTGCTGCTGCCGGTGCCGTTACGTTGCAGTCCAAGCGCAAGTCGGTGTTGTCCCATACTACCACTCCTGCGGGCGGTGTGGAACAGACGCCGGTGCCGGGTGTTGTGTGCAAGCGGAGCGGTAAAACAAAAGTGTCGTTTTTGAAACAGGCGTTGTACAACGAAATGAGCCAGGACTCCAACGATTCCGAGACAACGAAGCTGTTCATCAACGGGAGTACCAAGACCATATTGGACGCGATCGAGCACATCGATTCCAGTCCGGAGTCGCCGTCGAACGCCACCGCCGTGGACTCGGAGACGTGCATGTCCGAAGACAGTACGTCGACAATGAGCAGCGGCACGCCGCATTATAACTTCCGTAAGAGTAAACGCAAGACCGTCGAGGAAGACGGTTTTATCGAATCCCAAGTGATAAAACGCATGTACCGAGGACGCACGTCCGCGGACGACGGCGACGAGAAGCCCGAACTGGCCAAGAACAATAACACGAAGATACAGGCGACCGAACAAAAATCGACGACCCTGGAGAAGAAGAAGGAGGAGAGTGGTGGTGGTGGTGGTGGTGGTGGTGGTAACAACAGGCGTATATCGAGTCGGCTGAAAAACAACGTCAAGAACAACCAACACGGGGCAACAACCAAGTCTCCTCCCCAAGCCACCAACGCCAACGCCGCCGCCGCCGCCGCCGTCACCGCCGAGAGTCCATCGTTAAAGGGGACAGCCGCCACGACACGGACTTCCCTCAGGAGAGTTACGAAGAAATCTACTTAACGAGTATCGATTAAATGGTACAAATATATTTATTTTAAACGCTACTTAAAGTTACCATTACTCCGGCTGGAGAAGTACACATTATCTAGCACAAACATTAAGGTAAAAAACAAACTGCTATTTGTTAATATTACTATTATTATTATGTGTATGTATATGTATATGTATATATATATATATATATATATATATATATATATATGGAAAAAATCAAAATTGTACAATTAAAATTTGTAGTATTGACATTATTTGGTTTGGTTTTAAATTCTTTTTGTATACATTTTCTTTTAAATATTTTTTAATTTTGTTTTAAAATCCTCAAAATGATTAGTAATCGTCATAATCTATATTTATGCAAATATTTTTTTTAAAATTCCAATCACATGTGTTTCTTTCTTAAATAAATTAAATTCATAAACTTAAGAAAACTTCTTTATATGTATGGACAAGTATTTTATTATTATAAAATAAATTGTTACGCATATCATTTATATATATATATATATATATATATATATATA
>JAIPRN010000952.1:0-58834 GCA_025469175.1 Geopemphigus sp. TES_GeoC_2020 | reverse complement strand
TATATATATATATATATATATATATAAACGATAATAATAATGTTTTCCTTTCATATATGTTTCAAATATGTTTCAGAGTGAGGGGGAGAGAAAACTACAAAGAAACCGTACAGACCGCGTCTTTCTATCAAATAATAATATTAATATTAATGATAATCATGTTGAAAACAACTTCTGCGAGAACCCTTCGCGCGACTATTGTTCCTATTGTAAAACGATCAATACAACCATGGGCATGCAGTATAAAATGGAAGATCTGACATCATGTTTTTACGGCTGGTCCGTGTATAATAATAAAATAATAATTCTGATTAATCGCGTAAACGTTTGCGAATATAAGTCGACATGTAGTAGCTATATTTGGTTACGACGACAATATCCAAATAAACATATATATATACATACACACAATAATCGTTGGCACTCCAAAAATTTATACTAACAAAGACTATATATATTTATATGATTGTCAACAATAACAATCGATGATGCATTCTAGGGTAGTCACGACTGATAATATTATGTATTACTGTATTTTCTGAATATTGACCATTATATTATTGATACAAATACACATTATTACAATATATAGTAACGTGGTACGTGTGCATAAACATTTTTAATAGTTTTTGGAATATTTTAAAATCTCATTTATGTGCGATTCTTTTAGATGATATGACGGCATATACTGGGAAGACATGTAATAAAATTAAAACTGGTCAATTAATCTTCGTGCCATAAAATACACTTAATCGTCGACCACGCGTTTGATTAAAAATATCAAACACTACTACAATATTATAATATACTATGGGTACGTATAACAGCGTTTAAAGTCATGAGGTGAAAATGCAAATAATTTAATACCACGATCGGTCATTTTTGTCGTGCGTACAAGATTACGAGGATATATGTTATATAATATAATAAAAATAAAGTAGAAGTTTGACCTGCGAGGGTAAAAGGACAGAATATTCATATATATATATAGGTAATATACACATATCAAAAGATTTGGAGAAAATAAAATGCGCACTTACAATTTTAATCCTTTTTTTGCATTTTTAACGATATCGAAACATTGTCGCGAATGTAGTATTTTTAATTATAATTTTTTAACAAGCATATATTAAAATTTATAAAAGAATATTATAAATCTATAGTTCAGTTTCCATAAGTTTTCAATACTGCTATATTACAGTAAATAGAAATAAGCAACTCGTTTTCACGTCAACTCATATTGTAGCTATGATCACTAGGAGTAAGGGTGGAGGTGTTGTGAGAATTATTACTTGGACCGTGTCCGAAAAGTATGTTTTTATATTTCATGGGGTTCCGGTCTGTATAAAGAACCCTTTTTTTGATGGAAGGGAAGTAGAAGAATAAGATAATAGCGATTGTTACGATCCGTCGCCGACAGCAGCGCCCTGGCTAAGACGTATACACACACACGCAAAAGGGAACGCCATATGGTTTTGTGAAATAGGAAATTGCTCTTCAAACGCCTAAGCGCGTATATATATATATATATATGTGTGTGTGTGTGTGTGTGTGTGTGTGTGTGTGTGTGTGTGTATGTATATGTTTAGGAGTGCACACGATACACAGTCATTTCCTTAAAAAAATAACACGCACGTGATGTAATTGCTTTTTTTCTCTGGTATTGTTGCGCGACAGTTGGCCAACAAAAAAAAAACCCGAAAAGAAAAAGGAAACATAATAATAATAATAATATGAATTTATAACAATATTGCTCTGAGGTGCACCTGACAAAAGTATATATGCGTGTCAGGTATACTATATAGTTGTTCGTTAAAATTATTCAATTCCGGATAAACCGCTTTATTCCAGTTATGGGTCAAAAAGAATAATAATCTAAAATTTTACTGTTATGGAATCGATACAACACGTCGCTCCAATTATTAAAGTCGAATTTTCCAAAAGTAGTTTTGTATAAACCAGCCTCTATTTATAATCACTTTTGATAATAAATAAAAAAGGCCACAGCCAATTTATAAATACGTTTACGTTTTTAATATAATGGCAATTCATCACACACCAGTTTTGATAAACCTTATGTTGGCGTTTAATTTATATTTAAATTGTCGTGAAATCTCACATTTAGTCTATAAATGTGTTTATTCTTTTTATTACAGATAAATTACGCTATTTTTCACTCCCTTCAGATCGATTTTATCGTCTAGGTTTAGAAAATTATTTCATTATTAAATTTACATATCATCATATAAATGTAAAATTTTGTATATAAACCACATAGTAGGAAATAAAAATATACATATAGATATATGGAATGGATAGACTTTGCAGTGCGCGTTGACGATCGGCCGGGAATATTTTGTTATATACGATGTACATTTTATAACAGTGCGGTATACGCACACAACACGATTCTGCTGATGTCTGTTTGAATATAATAATAATAGTAATAATAATAATAATAATAATAATAATAATAATCGTTTAATTCAATCACTGTCGTCCTTTGAACACCGCGCGCGTGTTCGTTTAAGTGCTGGCACGCGCTCCGCCCGCCACTGCAGTGACAACCGCCGTCAAATTATAACGATTTTTTTCCAAACCGCGAGTTGGTCATTAGTATTTCTTCGTCTATTTTGTCTACCACTGACGGCCTCTTCGAGCGTATCTCTTATTGTATATGAGTATATAAATATAATAATGGACCGGTTGCTGTAGCACGTTACTCGACGTGATGATGATTTTGCAACATTTCATTCTCAAAAAACGCCTCTTCACAATACTTTTATATAAATAAATAAATATATATATATATATATGTACACTTCATTGGACATACGCCATAGAGAGTGTAACACAATGGTTATCATATATTAGTCGCGGCTACCGTGATGTGTATTGTATATACAGGAAGTCATATGGTCTTATTTTATTATTTCCTCCCGATACGTAGTGTCTATAATCTAACATTTTATTTCAGTTCACTGATTTTTCGTTATAACGAATAATCTTATAGAAGTCGCTAGTACGATATTTAAGAGTTCTGTGACATTTGGTACACTTTCTTGAAAGGCTTTAGAATCATTTCATTCATATTAAATATAAATACATACATATTAAAATTTGAAGAAAAGAGCAGGAATAGTAAAAATGAATTATGTAGGTGTAAGTGATTTTGAAAATTTAATTTGAACGTTATCAAATTTTCGAGTATTTATAAACTTATAATTTAGTTAGTTATACATTTTAATAATTATAAGTATTAAAATCAAATAAATAAATAAAAATAAAAGTGATATTTCAATATCCGATGAGATGCGTAAATAATAGAATTCGCATCTTTTGTATTTCAATATTAATAAAGTGATAAAGTTCATTATTTTTAAACATAAAAATTTTAGCCTTTTTTTAATATACTATTTTTTATTATTAGTATCACATTTCACATATTTATATGTTCCTTAATAAATGTTTGATAATATGCACAATGTGTAGGTATTACATTTTTATTTCTTATTTAAGACATACATTTCTGCAGTTACAAAACACCTATTTCAGAAAAACATTTTAAAATCACACGATTTTATGTAATACACATTTTCATATCTATTCGATTTATTTAGTATACAATGAATATCAGTTATCATTGCAATAACGATATACGTTTTGTTTGTTAAATGGATAAAAGTTTAAAAAAGTTTATTTTATAATTGTCGCATTAGAATTTGTCAACGAAGCGATTATCAAATCCACTGCTGATTTCAATAGTAGTATATTATAGGAGAATATCTGCATTAGTAACGGCATACACGTAGAAATGGTGACTCCGCCATAGTCATCGTTATTATTGTAATTATCCAATGGTATTTATTTACACATAGAAAAAGGTATTCAAGGACATTGAAAATTCAAAAATATTGTACATATAATATGCAATTATTCGTAAAACAAATGTTATACGATAATTGATGTAATAATAATATCGGTAGTTCAAAATAATTTTAAGCCCGAGTAAAGATATGGTAGTAATTTTTATTTTTCATATTCGAACTGATATAAAAACAAATGCTGACACATGGTAGACGATTAAAAATGAAATATCATCCCGATCCGATAGGAAGCACGAATATATATATATATATCATCGTGGCCCTCAGGTTACAGTTATAAGTCTCTACGTCATCGATCTTGTTATATGATAAAATACGATCACCTACACTTTCCATAATGCACCCTCTATGTGATCATATTACCTGAGGTTATATATTTTTTTCTAACTTCTACATGCGCCGGCGCGTCTGTCTTCGATCGCCTATCCATACTATCAGATTATCTATATATACACAAACACACACACAAACGTGTGTATATATATATATATATATACATAGGATAGAGGTACTTATAGCATTGGCAGCGACGGTTAGCTATAGAGAACGAATGGGGAAAGGACTACATAAATCGTTAAAATAATAAAACGGTCGTGTATGGTGGTCAGTTGTTCGCCGTCACCGCCGCCACAAGCGAAATACCGTGTTTGCACCCGAATATAATATACGACGATCACTGAGAAAGAGATATGTGCTGACGATAAGACATGATACGGTCTGGATAATATACCCGACTGTGATTCCCACGGCGAACTATCGCGGTTACGTATACCTGTTTCACTGGCAACGCAGAAGAAACGCCACCATACGTCGCGGTCTACTACAATAAGGATATACAACTGCTAGGTAATATTTTGTGTATGCACGACCACCCGGCACTTTATTATAGCAGCACGCGTGCCAATGACAATTATTAAGTTGAATTTTGGAAAACATGTACAACACGTTGTGTCCATAATAGATTTACGTCGTGTTTATATGAGTGTTTAAGAGTTAAATGTCAATCGTTAAATTTAACTGGAAGGTCCTGGAATTTCTTTATAAATATAATTATTTGCGTGTTGTGTATAAAAAGGAACATGCTAAACTTAAATTAGAAACAGAATAATTGAAACCAATAATATTCGAGTTTATAAATGTATATAATTTCCCTTATCATACATAATTATTCCTTTAACAAACGAAAATTGTGCAATTTCGTTTTTATTATTCAAATATTACGAATCATTTTCCTTATTTCCAATATATAACTTTTGCGGTCACAAAAAAAATTTTTTTTAAATAAATTCGTTATATTTACTCTTACATATGGTTTTTAAGACAAAATTATCGGTAACCTTGAAACTATATAAAATAAAAACAATACTTTTTAATTATTATTAAATTATAATTACTTACAAGAAAATAAAACGAGGAATGGAATGACAGTAAACGGGGACGAGGTAAGGAAGATAAAACGTTTTAAGTATTTAAGGTCTTTTATACAAAAGAACGGTGGTTTTGATAAGGATGTGAAACATGGGATAAGGTATGAGTGCATCAAGAAGCGAGAAGCATATAGTGTCTTATGTGATAAGAGAATTCTAATGAGGCTGAAAGGTAAGTTCTAAAAAAATGTAGTGAGACCAACTAAGTTGTATGGTTCAGAGTATTGGGCGATGAACAAGAAAATAGAGCGGAGAATGAGCGTAGCCGAGATGAGAATGCTTAGATGGATGAGTGGGGTGACAAGAGAAGATACGATAAGAAATTAATATATAAGAGGAAGCAGGAGTAGCGTCGATTATGGATAAAATGAGGGAGAACAGACTTAGACAGTTTGGTCATGTTATGAGGCGAGAAGATTTGGATGTAGTAAAAATGGTTATGGAATTGAGCGTGGAAGAAGAAGAGAAATAGGAAGACCAAAGAAGAAGTGATTAAACGTGATTGAGCGTGATATGAGGACTGCTGGTGTGCGTGGATGTGGGAGATCAGGTCAAGTAAAGGTTTAGGATAAAGTTAGCCGACTCCAAATAGCTGGGAAAAAATCGAATAAAAAGATTAAATTATAATTATTATTAAAAAATAAATACCTATCGCTGGTTGTGGTTATTAGTTAATATGTATTTTAGCCACTAACTATATAGTAACTATATAGTAACTAATTAAACACAGTCCAAATGTTGAATTTAAATTTGAATAACGCAATACGTAGTTCAAACAATAATCTTGGTAACGGTTAAAGTGACTAATATTATACGCGTGCTAAATTTAAGTGTTTCTTTGACTAATACCATTGCGCGCGAATGTATTGACAAACACGTTTTAATTGTGTGACCAAACGTAACTACGATATATATTATAACATGAACGTTGATAATATATATGCAGTGAAATATTATGCAATAAACTGAAGAAAAAAATTAACTTCTTGTACATTTTCTCGTGTGCATTAAAAATTGCTTTATAATATTTTTAATATGAATATTTATTGTGTGTGGATCGACTCGACGGGTGTCGGCGACAAAGAAATGTCTGTGGCGTGCAATGGCAGTTTGTCATTGACGCTCGTATATATGAGTTAGTATATAATAATAGTTATTATTATTATTATTATTATTTAAGTTGTTATTGACTCGAATAATCGTATTGTGCTCACTAAACAATATTTCTGTTGCAGCATAGTGTCCCAGCGACATATTTGATTAATCGAAGTAATAATAGAGCAATTTCATATCTCAGGAAATATCAATACTTTGAATTATATATTTATTTTAGAAAGTTTTGCACATTCCATTTTATAATTTAAATATTTTCAATTACTTATTCGTTATAATTATATTAGCTTTCAATTTTTAAACGGCAACTTGCAACTTAAATTTTGAATTCTGAAATAATTATAATTTTATAGATATTTACGCGTATTGATTTTTCAAATTCAACAAATAATGCACTAGTTATCAGTATTTTAGTTTAAGACGTGGTGAAGCGGAGTAGTTATATTGTAGAATATATAAATTTAGCTCCTAACTGATGCTTTATCAGAAATTTATATGCTCGGTAATTAAATGTTACTTTTATTTAAAAAAGTTAAAATCACTATCCAATTACTAATTAAATATAAAAACGATACGGTCATTAACATTTTCTCAAACAACGTACAAAAAAATTCCGGATGATCAAATTTGTAAATGATGATTATTATTCACAAACGAATATTGAAAAGTATTTTCTTTTATTTATTTTATATAAAAAGCTTAGAGAAAAATATACATAAATTGGATACCATTGAAAATCAAGTGTATATTTGTTCAAGTTTTAAGTAGTGAGGCTTTTGAAAATGGTCTACAAACAATCTTTGAATGATTAAAAACTAGAAACTCGCGCTGTACATCGTAAATTTAATACACCGCTGAATGACTGCCATCATCAAGCTAAAGTATACTAATAATTTTTATACGTTACGCAAATCGATATTATTGGCTTACGGAAAGTATTGTTCCCTTGTGATAATAATAATAATATTATATATTTTATCGTTATAATTATCAACACGGAATCGTATGGCGTGCAATTCAAATATCATTTCGCGCGCATTGCGTGTCCGTCGTGTATTTCAACACACGCTTATAGTAATGATGTACAGTTAAACTACGCGCACATCACTGCGACACATCTGCAGAGCGACGAGTATTTTTACGTTTTTCCGCACTTTAAAATAATATAATAATGATTTATCCATGGATATATAATATTATTTTTTCCGACCCAATAAATCTACAATATACGCAAACACGATCATATATATATATCGTCACCTGCTTCATGCGACCCAATCGAGACCCCCCGTCTTGCTGCAGAATATTTCACAAGGCACTTCCCGAAGTCTCAAAGTCACACACACACACACACACACACACACACACACACACACACACACACACACACACACACACACACACACACACACACATGCACGCACGCACACATGCACATATACAGTGAACAGGCGTGTGTGTGTTGTGTATTTATATGCTATATCGTCGTCAACCGGTTAGACGACATGGATTTTGGTTCCAAATTTAAACCATATAAACGATTGTATATATAAACGTTCAGGTCATGTCGGAAACCGCTTTTTCCTCCATGTTTACGACAAAATTGATCGAAATATTATAAAATATTCTGGTTTATTATATTATATATACTATTTTTTTAAATTGCGAGTACATAATAATAATAATCATAAAAACACGAAATTAAACCGCCGGTATCCGGACACCATCTCTGCGCGCGGAGACTCAGCCACAAGTAAGTAGCTCGATATTACGTGTTCCACACGATTTTAATTTTAATTCTATGTATAATTTAAGTTGGAAAAAATCTATACACACTAACCAATCCACTATGTGCGGAGGTAATAATAATCTGTATGCCCCACAGACAGGTTCAAGACGTATTATTAAAGACCCATAATCTTGCGTGAGTGTTAGAACATTAAAAAAACGTATATATGTATACACACACACACACACACACACATACATATATATATATATACACATGTTATATAACGTATATTCGGTGAATAATACAAGAGGATCCTGTCTTTAGTTTTCTGCTTCTTTATATAGGTAAGTCACGATGGTTTAGTTGTTATCCGACTGGCAGTTTATGAGCATACGTACATTATAAATATATACGTATATGTTATAATAATAATAGATGATTATACTATGTTATTACGATATTTTTTAACTATTATAGCGTAACTTAATTTCACCACGAACTATTCAAAATTGTCGATTATCGCGTTTTTATTATTTTTAATTCATATAAACTCTTGAGCAACGTACAAAAAAGGGATATAATACGCCAGTAAAAATTGAAAAAGCCTATATAGATAATATACTACGGATTTTTTACTATTTGTTTATGACTTATTAAAATAAGCGTTTAAATGTAACTAGAACATTTATAGACTACACTAATGAATATATTGTTCCATGAAAATGAAAAATGATTGAGAAAATAGAAACAAATAATATTTTATGAAATTCTTATCGTTATAATTCAATTAATATGCAATGTGATAAAGTAATCTTTTGAGTGAATATATAGATGTACATGATTTTAAGGTATGGTTAGTAAAAAAAAACTGTCATGATTAATTTCATGCGTAAGATCGTATAAGACGTCATTAAGAGGTCAACGTTCTGACTTTATTAGCCTTCTATAATAGCCGAACTGTGTAATTTATGCTACTTTAATGCGATGAACAACCTAAGAAGCGCGTTTTACGACTGTTGTGAAAAAAAAAATTTGTATTTCAACTGACAATTTTATTAGGACGTGACGTTTCAGTTGTATCAATCCTCTAATATCAAATGAATTAAAATGAGATGAATTTTAACGACGCATACCTTAATGTGAGTCATTCTGTGATAGTAGAGATTGGAACTAGCCGTGAACCGTTTTCCGCATACGCCGCACTGATGTGGTTTCTCACCACTGTGGATTCGCCGATGAGTGTTTAATGAACTCGAAGTCGAGAAACCTTTGTTGCACACAGCGCAAACGTGAGGCTTTTCACCTACAAACAAAAATCATATTGTTTTCAATATATGTACATTGTTTAAATACCATAAAGTCAATTTTAAGTTCAAATTCTAAAAATTACATCTGGATAAAACAAAATATGACATTTCTATCTTAATATAATTATAGATAATATATTTTTATTTATAAATACCTAAACATTTGATAATTATTTTTTTTACTTAGTATACTATATTTTTTTGTATATAATAATTTGAAGATAATTAATGCAATTGAAAATTATTAGTTAGTTTTTTTAAATAAATAATTACTATTCCATATTGAGTATAAAATGAAGTTAATCCTCTGAACAGATGTGTTTGAATACTGATAAATATTATTTTGCACTTTATTTGAATTTAGAGGAAAGTTAAAAAAATGTATGGTACTATTTGAAATCGTGGATATCAATAAATTGACACCATTGAATAAATTAAAACATTGTCTAAATGTTATAACAAAATGTAATATGAATGGAAATGATAAATCTGTAATATTATAAATGAACTTTTTCAAATTTTGAGCTAAGCAAATCTAAAGTAATCAATACATTAACTCTGTTATATCAATCTGTGATATTACGAGGGTGGAACACACGAAATTATGAAATGCACATATATGGAATCGTTAACTTATAAAAAAAAAAAATAGCAATCAATATAACATTATATATTACAATAGAAAATATTTCAATTATATCAAGCCAAATGAATATTATTAAATGTGGAAAGGAGAATAATAATGTTGAATTAATTGTTCCTGAATTATCGGGTCGACGAACGTTTGTTTATAAAATGTCTGATGACAATAGAATTTTTAAATATTAATCGTATACTATTTATTTAGATAAGTATGCATTTTATCTTAATGTCAAATAACAATTAGATATATTTCCTCACTTATCTAGATAAGTACCAACTAGTTAATTTATCTAGATAACAGTTAAAACTGCACAGAGTTTAATTGTGTATAGATATCTGTCAACAGAATCCATGATCAATTTTGATCTGTATCTGTGAGAATCGGATATAAGTTTAAAATAAATATAATAATAATAATAACGATCAAATAACATAATTTGGTGTTCAGAAATAACTACGTAATTTACGCATTAAATCATAATCGACTTTTATAAAACTGGCTTACTCGAGATATACTTTTAACTTTGAGATGGATTTATCGCTCCGAACGGCTTTAAATATGAAATTATTTATATATAATGTAATACATACATGCAGAAAAACTTTATTTTGTCACCATTACCAAGTTATTTACTAATTATCAATAATTTTTACATCTATATGTTATTATAATTAAGGGTTATTATGATAGAAGAATATTACCTTCTTTTTTCCACAAACGATTTGGTGTTATAGAGTGTTTAACATAATAAAATATTAACATTGATATTTTAATTGGAATTAAATGGCTTGTTTTCAAATTTATAAACATATTATATACTTAATTTAAAGACAATATATTAATAGAAAACGATAAAAATGACTAGCTTGCTCGAGCTTACATTTCAACGTTGTGTAGCCCGAGAATTATTGGGTTTCGGTGTTTTTATACAAAAACGATACATGCTATTAGGTTCTAAAATGTTGAACTTCGAGGACAAAAATTATAGTAAATTAATAATAATTTGTCAATTATTAGAAAGTGTTATTCGAAGTTTAAACATATTTTTTCGTAAATAATAATCATATAATATATTGTGGTGTATAAAATTAAATCTAATTCGAGAGCAATAACCTGCAGATATTGAATAGCGGAAAACGATTAGTCTAAATACAAGATGATCTTATTTCATGAGACAGGCCATATATTTGGAATAATAAGCAATATTTTTTAGAAAGTTTATTGCGCATTCCATACTATACTTTTTATAGTTCTCGTATTTTAAACACATATTTCCTATAACTCCTATAACTATGTTATGTATTGAAATTCGAATTTAAAATAGCAATATATAAATTTCATTATAAATGTTTAAGTAATATGGTTTTATGGGAATGTACGCAGGTTATATTTAAAATCCGATAAATAATTCCCAAAATAAAGATATATTTAAGATTAAAATACAGTAACATGAAAGGTACTAATGTTAATATTGAAAATTTCACCTTTTTTAGGTTATAAATGTTTAAGGTAGGTTGTGACATAACCCATCTAATTAAGCTATTTATTATCATTATTATTAAATATAAATTAGTGAGTGTAACAATAATAAGGGTATTATTGTTTCCATAGAGGTATATATCTACGACTTTTGTACGTTTATATTAAATAACTGATAAATCTAAGTGAATAAATATATCGTATATATTACCAGTTAAATTATTTAATCAAGAATTAAATCAAAAATATATTTATCGAAAAATTTGTAATTCACAAATTATATTTTGCTATGGAGATAGCGCTCATGAAAAATGTAAAAAGGTATTCTTCAATAATGAATTATATACCTGTCAGTTTCATTTAGGATAATCTTGGAGTGGCATAAAATAATTTTAGACTTCGAATATTGATTATTTCAACGTAATAAAACATTTTAGCTGTTAATTAAGAAGATAAAATGTTAAGTGTAGATTATCAAGAAAAAAATTGTTTGGATAGAAAAAATGATAACGTTTAAATAATTGTGTAGTATAAATATATTATATTTAATAATACACAAGTTTTCCTTTGTATTTCATATGTATAATGTTATTGAATTAATATTTAAATAAAAAGTTTTAATCACAGAAAATATAATTATAAAACCTTACCTGTATGTGTTCGCATGTGTCTTTTGAGCAAAGACGGCCGGTCGAAAGCTTTACGGCACACCTCGCATGGTAACAGAGTGCGTTCGCCGCGGAACGGTCTGGGTTTCACCGAAGTCGTGTTGCGCACGATTGTGTTCACGTTGTGGTCCAGTGACGCTGTGTCGCCGGATAATGAGTTCGCAGAAGACGATTCTCCAGACAATGATTTGCGTTCATCGGCATCTAGTCCACTGGGTGGCGAAGACGTGGAAGACGCGGACGAATTACCGAAGGTTCTGGACAATAGCGACATGGACAAATCTAGTGGCGAATCTAAAAAGAAAAGAAGACGATCAATTATTATAAAATAAAATCTCCACAATGACTATAATAATAAATTAAAATATTTAATATTTGTGGGCAAACAGCGCGAGAACTTCTCCATAAGATTTCGACGTCTTATATTATTATATGTATCTGTAAGTAATAATAAGTAAGTAGTGAAAGAGTGTTGGAAATGGAGATTTCAAGATGTTTAGAATAAGGGTGGTTAACCCCATATAGTTGGGTATGGAATGGTAATAAACATAAGAAAGACATAAGTAACAATAACATTTATGATTACCATGAGTTCAATACTAATAAACAGTATTGGATTATTATTGTATAATTTATAAAGTCGTCACTTGAGAATGAAAAGTACATCTGACAAAGTTTTTTCGGAAATACATTTTTTTACTAATTATTAAACAACAACAATTATACTTTTTTATACCTATAATGATAATTTAAATAATATCAATTGAATAACATACATAATAAAAAAAGATTTATGCTTTAACATTTAAATAACATTTTGTTTCATATTATATAACACAGAACTTTTAAAAAGTAATAGTTTAATAAAAAAGAAAAGGTTCTACGATAAAACATACTACGTATACATAAATAACATATTACATTTGTTTATACAATAATATATTTGTAGATTGCATTGATCATATTGCAACGATAATACAAAATAATAACGTTTCCCGTTCTATTCGTCCTCATTTGTGTGACTTTCTCAAGTTACACTATGACACAATAGTATAGTAAGCCTAGTTCAAATACAATTTACAACTATATTTATACTTTAATTTAATACTCGGATAAATTAAACTACTAGAAATAAAAAAGATTTTAAATATTTGAGTTTTAAATTGCGTTCTTTGAAAAATGTAAATTACGACAAATAAAACTTTTTATTTTCATATGATGAAATATATGATATTTACGCAAGCGATGTATACCCAAGAATGTTTACATAGTGTGGTTGCTTGTTTTATATATTATTATGTGTATATAACTCCAATTAAAACGGTAATATCGCCCAACTGATCGTTTTCATTATACGACGATGTACGAAAGTTAATTTATTTTCATTTATATAGTCGCATATCCTTTCTCTCTCTCTCTCTCTCTCTCTCTCTTCTCTCTCTCTCGCTCTCTCTCTCTCTCTCTCTCTCTCTCTCTCTCTCTCTCACTCTCTCTCTCTCTTTCTGCCTTGCTCTTTATGAGAATGAAGAAAAATATAAGCCAATGCATATTCAAGTTTAAAAGCCATCGAACAATTGAAAAAGTTTCCGACGTTCCAGTATTATAAATTAAATTGGGTTGATTCAATAGATAGTTTATAAATTACTTCTGTAAAAATAATTTTATATTTTCATAGTTATCATCAAAATTCAATATAAAATATTATATTTTACCCATCATAGCGTGAAAATAACGTTGTATGTTAAAATTATCCGCGAAAATTATTTAGATAGTTTCTAACAAGTCCGTACACGTTCTGATAAAAAATTAAGTTAAACTGTCCACACCAATAGTTAAGATTAAATTAATAAGGTTTCCAATGTATTTCATAAGCAAAGATGCTGACACTTGGACCATCGAAAATATAATTATATACACTGTAATAGATAAGTAAACTTAGTCAGTGTTATTATTGATAATTATTAACACAACTTAAAGATTCAGATTTTGTAAAATGTTTCACGAACTATTACTACACAATAAGAAGACAATTTTTCTATTGAAACGATTTGAAATATTAAACAGATTACAAAAATATTGACAAAAAATTGCTTATTTTCCATTACCAATTTCTACGTAATAAACTTTTTTTAAAACTCGAATTTGGAATTGTATTAATTCAATTTTAAAATAAAATACATTTACATATTTATTAAATAATTACAATATTCGAATTTCGAGGTTTATAGTTTAAGTCATAATACAAGTCTAACTTATTTTACTTATTTTTAGTTTTGCACATTGGTGAATCTTAATTTTACCATAAGGCAAGGTCCTTGTATTTGATACAGACATAATACCTAGTTATCATAGAAATAACGGTAATACATTTTCAGTAAATTTACACGTAAATATGTGATTTGTGTATATTGTTTTTCATTTTTGTATGATGATTATAGTATATTATTTTTCAAATGAAGAAAACGATACACGTGCTTATATTATATGTGCGAGATGCGTGTAGTACAATAACGCGATATCAAAAAACATACTGATTATAATATATAACACTAACAGCGCACGCCATCATTATAATATATATTGCATAGTTATAAATGTGATGTTTCTTTGTCGCGCCACGTTCCTAAAACGTCGTCTTCGTCGTCTCGGACAGTCAGACGCAAATCAAGTCCATGACACCATGCGTCTTATAAAAAAAACTTTACGACCTGCATATATATATATATATATATATATATGATATAACCACCGCAGAGAGGACAATACCCGCCCGACAACGGGTGGCTGCCCCAAACAATAGAAGGACGTGCCGCTACCGTTTGGAAGTGAGTACCGCCACGACCATAAGTCGTATATATGTGTATTGTGTGTATATATATATATTGCCGCCATTGCATAATCACCAATACCCGTATGCCAGAACAATGAACAAACCTAGTGCACACATTATTATACATACAAGTCGATATTGGTCTTGGAAAAGGTAGATATATGTATCCTGGGTGAATTTTTCATCATAAGCCAGGCTAAACATAGAGAATATAAATAATTATTTTCTTTAAAAAAATTTGCTTTCATTTTATTCTATGTATTTTCATAATTTTGTTATTTTCGATCTTTTATTTATATAACTGAATCGTCTATTTGAAGAAATTTGAAACCTCCCTATTACCATATTATAAAAATTTGACGCAGTATTAATTTAGCATCGGCAAAAGCGATATAATATAATAATAATAATAATAATAATAATAGTTATGTATTGATTTAATTTACTTTGATTCATACGTAAGAACTCGAGGTTATTTTATGGAAAATAAATTTAAGCGTTCAAATATTAATCGAAAATGACACGTATTAAACACGGGACAAAGTCGGATGGAAGTAAGCGATATAATAAAATATCAAAGTACCTAGTTTAGCCATAAATACTATCCATTGTTGAAAATAATAAAATTTTCAATTCCTTACTATGGCACTAATATTCGAACGAGTTGTTTAGCGCCGGGATATTTGTCTATTATGTGAATGTATGTGACAGTTATATTTTAAGGTTTATTTCACACGATAGAGAAGTTAAATTATCATACGTGTATTACTAAAATAGGCTTATATACAGCTAGAAAGAGTAGTAAACCGATATTTTCCCTCCCTAAACCATTTAAAATGAATCAAAAATTCGTGCATCGCACTATTTAACGTTTGCGGAGACTCTTGACGTAGTAGACTACTTTTGTAACGATTGTTTTGCACTGCTTACAGAATGAACGTGGTCAAAGTTGTATGAAGCAGCATAAGAAGGAACTCTCTACTTAAGCAAAATATACTCGCTCGTGAAATGAAAATCGCACAGTTGACTGTTTCTCGTATTTTGCATGAAAATTTACGTTTGAAAACATACAAGAGATACACGAAAAATGTTTACCAAAAAATGTTGATAGATGTAATTAAACTTCATAAATATTATTCAAAAACAAACACTTGGTATTCCAGTAACATTCTACCCTAGCGCGTAAAACTAATGCGACGCAAAATTGGTTGGAAAATAACGTACCAGAGTTTATTCGCGCTTCTGACTGGCTATCTGGAAGTCCAGATCTAAACCCATTCGACTTGGCAAGTTTTAGAAGAGAAAGCTTGCAAATAGCAAAAAAGGAAGGAAGAGGTAAATAAAGTTTATAAAAATACTAAAAAAATGCATATTAAGATAAAAATTGATTCCAAACTAAATAGAACAAATAATTTTTTTGTGAAAAAATACGACGGAGTTATGTAATTTTATCGAATTGTATTATAATTATTTACTGAGAGATGTATGTAGTTCAAAAAACGTTTAAAAATAAAAATATCATACAACTAAATACAATTATTAAAATAGGAACATTGAACAAATTATTATGGTCTGTGGTCAAAGAACAATATGTTTATCATTTAATAAAAATAGAAATTTAACGCACAAACGTGATCGATTGTCTGTAGTGCTTGCATTATTAATGAGATTCTTTTGTAAGGCATGCGCGTGTTATAAACCAAGTGTGTATGTGTTTGCAGATCAGATGAGGTTAGAATTAGACACCGTGTACCGTATAAAAATATATGTATATGTACAACGATGTAAATCTAAAAACGATAAAGTCATCGATCGTATCTTTCATTAAACGAGTGATTTACCGATGTTTGTGGAAGTTGACGTCTTGTGTAAAGCGTGACGCGTAACTATGCGTATCTTACCTATAAAATATCAGCTATACCTTCGCTGCTCTACTGCTGTGTAAAATGACTATTTTTCCACCAAAATCTTGGACAAGAACATCTATTGATCGATGTAATTAGCCGGTGAACCATCGTTATCAGCGAAGGACAACAACGGACGAAGGGGAAATCTTAATGCGTTGTCAATGCGGATATAGCTCGTGCGTATCTAATACCCTTGGCTCGTTAAATAATCCGGCCATCAAACGAAAGGGAGCTGAACGAACAAAGATACACACACAAAAAGAGAGTATGTCAGAAATGTGACGAAAAGAAATAGGTATACGACACGTACTATAACATACACGCACGTGATATAATGTGCACATTATATATATTTATACTTGTGCTTAAAATAGCAGTCGATAATATAGTCGCGTTGTACTTAGATGTAAACTAGTTTCTTTCAGTCATCATAATATACAGAAGAGATATGAAAATATAATATTTCGTTGAGTTTGGGCAGTATACAGCAAGCAGTCGCGCAGGTTAAACAGTAGATGATAGAAGAAATATTGTCGGTGTAGTAGCACCGATTTCGTGTTAAGATTTAAAAGATCGACGAGACGACGAAGCGCACAATTATCTTGCGAGATAATGGTGCAAAGTATGCTCTGCGTGATTCTATACAAAGACGGGCACGTGTATTTGTGGGTCATTATTACAGCACACGTCACGTTTCGAAATTGAAAACGTCTGCTTCGCCGATTTTTCGGCCGACCGCGTTTTTCTTTTGTATCGCGACCAAATCTATTCCATTCAGCCGGATAAAATACTTGTCCTAATGTCCATAGATCTCTGAGGGAACACGCGCGTTTGGTTTTTTTTAGCTCTCCGTTCATACTACTCGACTCGATTCCCGACCGTCACAATAGCCTACGCAAGAGAAACACTGCAATCGAGATATTAAGTTTAATTGAGAGATTTTTTTATATAATAATATATACCATGGTGACGTTTTAAGCTTAAGAAATGTTTTGATAATAGAAATCGTTATGGTTTAGCGGTAAATATATATATAGGTAGGCTAGGGAAACAGACATTTTCGAATAACTTTCACCAGAGTTAAATAATGTTTTTTAATGGTTTACTATTAAAATTCAAAACTTAAATACCTACCATTGAGGGTTAAAAATTAAAGAATATCATTATTTGAAAATAGAATCTAATAAATTGTATCTATTCCATACAAATATATTTCTGGAAACGAACTTGGAGGTTTTGCATGGCATTTTGCAACATCTCTATGAAAATAGTACAGGAAAATGGGAAGTCTTAAGACTTATAATTTTAGTTTTTATGATTTCGCAGAAGGTTAGAAATTGAATCATTTTGAATTTAATTAGTAATCGGGAATCAACGGATTAATTTGTTAGGTACGTTTACTAAAAATCCTTTTTAAAAAATGACGATAATCTACCTTTTGCTCGCAGGGAATTTTTAAATTATTATGCAAGGTGTTAAGATCGTATCCCAATCAAGACATGGGTATACAATTATTGTCGAAGAACTCAAGGAACTCTAGAAAATATCGAAGCAGTTCAAGATTCGTTTAATAATACAGTCATATTGTTCTACAAAGAAAAATATATTTCTTAATCGACATGATAATCAAACTATCTTCCACCGAATATTCGCTCTCAAGTTTGAAATTTTTCTTTTACAAAATCTGAATCGTGCAAGAACTGAGTTTCAAGATGCTATATAATATCTTAAAAATCTATTGTTGGAATGCACATGTATGGATGGTCACCTTTAATTGGAAATTCTTTTTAAACGTTTATATTTTTTATCGTGTACAATTTCAGGTAATTGCACTTAATTTTTAGTTTTCAAAAATAAATCATGAATACACATTATTCAACTTCGATAGTGTTCTTTCAATATATTTCATTTTTTGGTTTAACTTGTGTGTGTGTGTGTGTGTGTGTGTGTGTGTGTGTGTGTGTGTGTGTGTGTGTATATATATATAGTATATTTGTTTTGATTTCGTAAACATATATATATATATATATATATACACACACACGTTTTGAATATATATTTTCAGAAGTACACATCGCGCATTTCACAAACCTCAGTATAATATGATTTATGTATACATCGATGACCATACAGTAGTAATTGCAGGTTTAAACTCTAAATATGACGTGGAGATCGTTGTCCGGAAATACAGGTATATGAAGTGAAACTTTCTTAATTACAATTACAACGGGTGAAACAAAAAATACCGAATAGACACGAATAACTGTCATTTTTTCTATGGATGTCTGTTTTAATTGGATCAACACGTTTGTGGCACGTAAACATATACATTAAATACGTTATAATATACACACACACATACATATTATATTTAACGCGACGAAAGACTATACGATATGATGTTAACATATATACAACGGGTGATACAACTTTCTATACCATCGAGGATGATAATAATATAATATAATCGGCACAGGGCCACAGCAAATGTTTCAGTTGATTTTATTATTGTTTCTTAGAACTTGTCATTTCCCAAAATATTTCTACTTTGCCACCACAAAAAAGTTAGCATTCACTTAGCCACCGCAAAAAGAGCGCATTCAAATATAAAATTGTAAACATCGTGTCTTTGCATACAAATAGCTAGGTGAAAGTTAGTACTTAGTAAGTCTTCAATAAGTATCCCTACAAATAGTTTGCTTAGTGTTTAAATTAAAAGATTTCAAAATTGAAATTAATTATTTTAAGTATTATCATTATGTTTCGTTTACTGTATTTAAATATAACCTATAAAAAAATACCAAAAAAATAATTATAAATTTTAATTTATTTTTGAAAACAGTTATTCTAAGAAATTTAGCTTTAAGTAAACATAGTTTCCTAAGTATGTGTAAGGTAAAAATTGAATTACAATAAGAAGTACAAGAAAGATTTGCTAAAATTGGGTATTAAAAAATATCTTACAAATATTATTTAAAATAAATATATTCTTTAAAAACTGAAGTTAATACTTATATAATTGTAAAATTTTTGATATTATAATAAATATATGTATCATAACATAAGAGTGACACAAAAATTAAAAAATTGTCGATTAGATTTATCAAATATTTAAACATTTGTCAATAATATAGAAGTAAAGCGAAGGGGAAAGGTGGTACAGATTAAAATCTACTATAGATTACAAAAGCTCTCCCCTCTCCCGAAGTAAACTTAGGTATCTAATCGCGCTTATGGGTTACTACCAAGAAAATCTAGCGTCGTATAAACATGCAGAAAAATTAAATCGGATAAACGTAGTAACTGACGTATTGAAAATTATTATTCTATAAAAATATATTGTAAACGTAAAATGACGTATGCTTAAATCCAAGAAATCAAAACATAGTATAATACTTATACTGCCTTTGTGGTTCCATTGCGTAATACGGCAAGTTATTTCATTGTCTCTTACTGCGGCAATAGTCCACAGTTCTACGTATCCACAAACCGACAATATCGATAAATCACGTGACCAACGGCGGTCATCCGGTGGCGTAGATATTTTATACAATAAACATATATATATATATACACGATATTATGTGATAATATGTCTGCGTAAGAGCGAGCGAAAGAGGATGAGGAAAATGAAGAGGAGGAAGAGGAAAATGAAAGGGTTAATGGCGTGGACGGCCATTGTAAACGACGACAACGACGACGAGTACTAACAATTGCATTTAATACGAATAAAATGCAAAAATGCACTCTGCAATCGTATCAATCGGACCGCTGTTGCAGCCGGGTAATGGTGGAGTCGTGTCACCGTCGGAATGCGCCAAATTGTTAGCCGTCGCCGCCGCGTCACCTTACCGATATTATATATTATATAGAGACCGCTAAAGATAAATATGGCATTCCGGGGCCCCCTCAGGTCTCAAAGGCGCCGACGATCCCATTGTTTTCCGCCGCCGATGTCGCTGTGCGCGATTCGTATATATACATACACAATAATCATATATATATATATATATATACAAACACACACTTATATACTTATATAATAATATGTATACCGATATATTTGTATATTATATACGCAACGGAGTATATTATATACTGCGATTCCGGTGTAATTATTGTCGTTGTCGTTTTTTTTTATTTTTTTTTTTTTTGTTCACTTATTATAATAATACTTCCACGCCGGCTTCTGTTTGTCCGCATGTAAACCTATATGGATATGTATGTGTACGTTATAGTAGTAGAACCGCGGTTCAATTAGTCTCCCATTTGCATATTATACAGACTTCAATTACTCGGCTACCGGCTTTTGTGGATGCTTAGGGGGTTATATACGGCTGGTACATAGCACTTGTAATACACTCGACCGACAACGACGTTTTTATCTAGATCGGTCTGACGCCAAGCCGGGGTCGTCTTTACGTTAGTCCTCATATATACATATATATATATATATATTGTTTTGTACGTCAATGACGTTAAATCCCAAAACCGAAAATTCCCATAATTAGATTATATCTTCCAGCACACTTAATACACTACATGCATATTGAATTCCGCGATGTTTTTATGTAGTCATCTACCAACGACCAATGTCAGAAAATTCTTCGAAATTTCATTGCATTCACTAATATACAACATCGATTAAATGTCATTTAGTAGTCGTAGAAATAATTCAAAAACCCTCTCGTAAAATGTATGATTGATCACAATATATTGTAATATTTTCTTTTATAGACCACGGCATAACGTATAATAAGGGGGCCCGTTGGTTCTTTTATATTACGTCAAACAAACAATTTTTTAGCGAATTCAGTGATAATTAGTAGGTATAAAAGAAACAAAATACTCAGAAAAAATACGTATAATTAAAAATTACGGTTTCTATATATATCGATAGTGGGGTTGATATCAAAGGGAATTTCTTGACAAAATCACAAAAATGTTCATCTTGAATTTAGAATCTCTTTATAAGTCGATGGACGATATATTATATTAACCACCATCAAAATATGTATCCTCTTGAATGAACATCGTAGTGTTAATAATACTATCCGGGGACGTACTTAGAATTTAATCGATAAGGACAATAATATTATTATTATGGTCGATTTTTGAAGAGAATTTTCGTCATTCCAAACGCATACACGACATTTAACCAGAAAAGTCTTACCTTCTAGAATTGTGTCCATCGTACGTCTGTATAGTGTATTTCTTAAATAGTGTACAGCAGGCATGAAAAATATTTCTTCGGGCCTCTCCGGTAAATAGTGCACGATCAACTCCGTGTTGGCAGGTATGTTTTTAATCACTTCGTACATGGGTTCGCCTGTATAAGAAAAAAATATTAATAAAAAACGGAATGTAATGTAACATATGGTATTCATCTTGGTACACACACACACACACACATACACGAAATTCAGGATCCGACCATAAATTCACACACAGTGTTAAATCTCGAACAGGTTCGGCAAGATATCCGAAAATAATCGCGTAATAGTCGTGAATAAAATAAATAATAATAAAACGTATTTCGGTAAAATAAAAACATATCGAACCGGTTGTTGATGTATACCTTTTATTTTGGTTCCCAATACGTTGACATGTTGTTCAGAATGGTGCTGCGTGATTTTCAAAAACCGGACCCAATTACAATAACGCACTCTGAGTCTGTTCACCTCAGTCACCTGGTCGTAGCAACCGAATCTGTGCCTTATCTGAAACAATCGAGACACGCATGGTATATATTAGTTCTTGAAAGAAATACACTACAAGGTCTGAATTGAATTTATTCGTCCGAATGACGTCCGTATTCGACGAGACTTTCCTGTTGTTACATACACTTATTGTACGTATTTTAAAGTCGGTATATATTGTCGATTACGTTGAAAATAAAAACCTTTTAAATGATATTCATTATTTATTAATAAGATAAAAAAGTAACAAAATAGTTGCAATAATAAAAATAAAATTCTAGTTTAATTTATAATAGGAGCGTAAAGATTTGTTAATAAGTATAAAACGCTTTTCGAATGGTTTATAAAGTAGTTTTACGTTTATTAAAAACTTTATCGTGGGCTTTGGTAGATACCTATTACTTATGTGTATTTATTTATAGGTAGTATACGTATAGAAATTAATCCTGCATTGTAAATCAGTTTATAAATCGATAGTGAACCTTCAGTTATACATCTAGGTAAATATAATTCCTTTTAGAAAAAACCTTTAAGAAATTCCTGAGCCAACGGTTGTTTTTTTAATTGACCGATTAATAATTTACTGGCGATACGTGGCGATATGTGTTTGCTGACCATGTTTACCCCATGTTTATGTGTTCAAGTGTGCATTTATAACGGAATAACGACAAATATGTGGTTTAAAATTGAAGCGACGGGGAGTTGTTTAGAAATAAAAAAAGTAGTATTTTTCGAATACACTTTTCTTATTTATTTTTGTATTATTATTATTATTATTATTATTTATTTTACAACATTTTTAGTAATTACTAAAGGATTCTAAACTTGTACAATCTAACTGAAAAAGTGTTTGTATAAATGCTAACAAATAGCCAATTAATTAACACTTGTGCGAATGTTTTCCATCAAGATAATAAAGTGATAATTTATTATAACTTAGAATAATGCTGTTTAACTTGTAGCACACTACAAATGCATATATGCTTCACGTATAATAGGTATGTTAAATAGAAATGAAATACTTGAGTACCAACATATAACTGCTGTAGTGAAGGATCAGGGTCGCATTTACCACGTAACGTTGTATTTAAATAGAACAGTCTTGTATAAAAATACGCGCACGAAAAAACTGTAAAAATTGCATACAAAACGTATAATTTAAAATAATTATTTAAGTGACGTCTATGATACTTAAATAAAACACATAAAAATAGATCAATTCAAATTTTACATTCCTAAGATAAATTTCAGCTTTCCTATTACCTCCCACGTAAAATAAAAAAATTCGTCCATTAATTTATGGGAGTAATATTTTATTAAATTAGTTTCTAGGTAGTCGAAGTTTTATTAGTATGTGTAAACTTTTCTATCATATATAATCTAACTACTAAAAATTTAATTCCATATTTCTTATTTTTTACACTTAGAAGTTTTTCATGTCAACACGATTAATTTTCGTTTTCACAAAGAGTGCTACCAATCATACGATGTACTCAATTATTTTTACGGACTGCGTATATTAATATCACGTAAATTTTCATTAAAATATATTTTGAGAACTGTCTATTGTTCATTATCAATTTTTGATATTGAGAGTCAAATAAAACATAAATTTTTTTGGGATCTAATTCAAGAGTTAATTTGTAATTCACTTAATATTTGGAGTAAAATCAATGGTTATACATTTTTACACTTAATGAATTTGTTTGTTTCAAAGCACGAATCTAATTATAGTGCACGGACGAAATGTGATTTAATTATCAAGGTATTATATATACTTAAGAATATCAAAATTATATTTTTAATTTTCTTTTTACAATTATTATTAGTGCTTTCGTGGCTGATTATATAACTAGGGAAAATGTCAATATAAATATTCTGCACCCTAATGAAAATGTTCTTTGCACGTCTATATGTATGCAGAACGTAAAGACACTTGATAATATAATGTCCAGGCAAGGTTTAACATAACGGAGCTGTAGAAAATCAAATGTTAAATGGATATTCGAGTTCACTCGTGAGGGCAAAATGGGAAGAAGAAAGGAAAAAATAGTAATAATATTATAATAATACGTGTCGGGAGACTATGACTTTAACACGGGCACACAAATCTCTTTATACAGCAGGTATATTATTATAATATGGTTTGACGGGTCAATAGAAAGATAAATATTCACGAACCGGCTCTGGGCTGTTATTGATGTTTGCTCACCTTATGACCTATTGACGGCAGCCCTCTTCTCATCACCGTAAAACCATTATTATTACCGATATTTTATATATATATATAATATTAATATGATATACGTACACAATCGTCCTACTAAATATTATATTTTATTGTTATTATGGTTTATGTTTTATGGTGACAGAACGTGATCGTTTCTACGATACTATGTGCTTTGTCTGTGAGCACGCTCATTACACGGATTTCAACCACCACTGTTGTCGAAGGATTTGACCAGGACATGGGCCGTTGATTATACATATACGAGACTAGATATAATGAGTAAATAAGTCGAACAGTTAAAATTATCTTAACTTTTTCTCTTAAAGAACTTTTGGTTTGATATAATTTTAATTTTCTCTCGCGTTAATGTTAACTTAAGGTAATATTTTACTTATTTAGACCAATAAGCTTGATTTCGAAATTGTATCGCTATGGTATAAATAAACACAATTTATTTGATTTTAACTAATTTAATGATTAGTGACAAAATCGAAACACATAACTTTCAAATTAAAAACCTTATGCTCGAAATAATGTGTATAAATTTATTTTTATTTCTGGCAATGCATTCTTCTGTTTGCCACACCCCTAATCTTTCACCTATAACTACGTTACTGTAGAAACAAGGTTTGGATGAACTTTCGAATTTTGTTGTCTTTCAATATTGGACTGGTATAAAACATAAGAAATAAATTAGGATTAGAAAAAAAATTATAATAATAATAATGAACAGGTAAATATATATTATATAGATTCACTGATTAAACCAGTTATGCTTCCAAACCGTTTGTGTGTTTCGTGTTAATTGGACTAGTGTATATGTATATATATATATATATATATGTATGTGTGTGTGTGTGTGTGTGTGTGTGTGTGTGTGTGTGCTTGTGTATACTCGCGCGCGTGTATGAAAATAAGCATACACTTTAAGTTTGTTATAATTGATATCAACGTTTTTTCGATATCAAACGAATGATGATATATGTATACAGTTAAGATGCCCATGGTTATGCGAATATTTTAATAATTTATATTACTCGTTAGCATATTAAAACTATTTCGACGGTTGATTATCTCAATTCCGTGCATGAGAAAATAAATTAAACTTCCTATTAAAATTTAATTGACAAATACAATTTTAAGGATTCGTATATATATAATAATATATATAATTATATTAATAATAATATTAATAATAATATTAATAATATATTAAATAATCCTATTCCTGAACCGAATTTTACAGATTTTAAGAGTCAAGTTATAATCATCTGCTGTTCTTTTATTATAATATATAGATGTCCTATGGATTATCAACATTTATAAATATATTGAACGTAATGATTTTATTTTTAGTTTAAGTAATGCCAATTTTACATTGTGTTTTTTGATTGAACAACATTAAAGTATTTTCATTTGTGTAATAATAGTAATAATAATAATGGTCTCTTGGATAAACGATGTTCCAATTATTGAGAACAATGCATCGAAAAAGAGAGAAAATATATATTAAAAGAATAGTTAAATATATACACACGTTCACAACGAACATTAATCGTCTTGAGAAACACTCACATTGTCCCAAACTTCGTAATCGATGCTATAACATCGTTACCTATAATACAGTTGGCTTGTTAAAATTGTCCCATTATATTATATTTTTTATTGTTTGTAAAATTTACTACCAATTTTGGGCATGAGTGTTCTACTAACTACGTGAGGTTTGTCCCAATAGGAGAAAATAATGTACATTTTTTTAGCACAACAACGGTTATATATATATATATATTGAAAATATTCGCAAAACAATAAGTGTTATTATTTCGTAATTAAATTATAATTTATAACGTTAATTAAACATGAATAAAAATTGATATTATTTAAACACCAAAAAAAATTAGTTTATTATAGTATATTGTAATAAAATATATTTAGGACTGTAAAAACTGGAATATAAATTATGTTCGAGGAAAATAACATTAAAATAACGTTTAAAGAAAATATCTACTTGAATAATATGTTATTTGTATATATTCAAAACCAAATTAAATGACAAATTATTTTAAATTAAATTTGTTTATGCACAATATCATGTGGTCGAGCATAAATTTTAACCTATAAACTGGTATTTATATGCACATATGTATTATTTTTTTAATGAAATTATTTTAACAATTTTTTAAATAATACTTAAATGTTCAATTACAGTATATATTTGCTATGATAAAATAACCATAATTCTTAGTGTTAATTCCTTTCGAAAACTTAACTTCAAGCAACAATTAAAAAAAAGCAATTTTATGCTTCAATTAATTCAGTTCATTAATTAAATAGTTATATATATATGCACAATAAATAAACAATAACAAAGGTATTAAATTTGCATAACTATTTGAATCTACAGTTATTTATATCTTATTTTATATTTCTAACGCAGTTTGAAGAAAAAAAATTAATTAACTTTAAACAAATTCATTGTACGAATAAACACCGCACTGTGTGTTAATATGCTGTAATCATATAATAATAATGACAATTGGTTTCAAGTGTAGAAAATTGAAAGAAATGAGGATTTTTTTAAGAAAATAATTAAGCTTGAACGATTTAACCGTGGAAATGAATATAATCATTGTCAACCATTAATAAATGCATTTACGTTTACTTTAAAATAGGTAAAATCGATGGTTGGGAGAGACCTTCGCAGTTCCGGTCGTCGAAGTCTCCGAAATTGTTTTTTTACGAACGTACAATCTAGTATAATATAATAATAACCACCACTCTAATAATATAAATAAATACATTATGTATAAATAAATAAATAAATATATAATGATATTTAATAGTTAAAAAACATTCGTGTGGTTTTTTTTATGGGTACTCAATTCTAAATAGCGATTTCACGCACGTATACCTAATCTACCTATCGACGAGCCATATATGTTTTAATATGGTTTAATACGATTTTATGATGTGCACATACTACAATTTTCGATTTTGCCGGATGTTATTTTTTATTTCGTTTTTTTTATTAGAATTAAACGCATTTGTGGCATTCAGTTCGCACCCTGTTCATCTCATCAAACGTGCCCGATAAAAATTAAGCGTTTTCAAGACAGACATTTTTATATATTTTATTCATTACATTTTTTCATGTGGGTTTTCTCAATCTCGTTATTTGTTTTTTCTTGTTCTTTTTAACACATTCGATATTTGCATTGGTTTTTTTTCAACACAGGAATACGTATCTATCGCTTGTCGAGAACCACGCAGCTCTTGTTAGAACCACAAGCATATTATAATATATAAAAACAGTTACGCGCTATTTGACGGATGCGCGTGACTCGTCGGATGACTAGATAAGAAAATCGATCTTAGATCGCGATCGCTTTGGAAACCCTGTGTTCATTCGGAACAACCACTGCGTTTACATTACACAGTATTACGACGATAACTATATTATTATAATAACACGAAGTCAATCGGATGTAATGTGATGTATAGTGATTTCTGCACCGTTAAAATAAAATAAAATACCATCACGAGTGTATTATAATATATGCCAATTGTATCCATAATATTTAATAGGTACTGTTTCGGATTCAATTCAAACAATAATAAAAATACTATACAAACACTTATGTTTAACTATACACTATTTATTGTAAATTGCGATCTATACTACCTAATATACGTCAAAGAAACTTTAAAGGAATCAATCATAAACCATTTTTATATAAATAACAAAAGTATCAAATGCAAATTATTATAATTACTACATTCTTTATGAAAATAGAATATTATTTACTAGTAAGTATTAGTTAAATCTGTAAATTATTTATGTTTCCTGATATATTGTATTAGTACTGACAATAAAATATTACAATGTTATTAAAAATGTTTTTAAAGACGAAATTAATTGTTTATGTAATTTTGATCAATTAATTTTATAACAATATTATTAAATTACGTTAAAATTATATAAGTAAATGTATCATGATTGAAAATTATAATTAAGGCTAAACATTAACGTATTGAAATATAAAATTAAGCTGAAAAGTGAAAAAGTTGGTTTTAATTAAATTATTTAAAGTGTTGTTATTTCAGTATAAATTCTTAGCTTAGAAAGTTATTTAAACTTAACGTGTTAATATTACACAAAATTGTAAAAGCAATGCATATTTTCTGAATGTAGTTTTTACTTTTTGGTGTAAGCAATTTTTATACATGTTTGTTTTAAAAAATTAATGAGCGATATGTGTATAAAAATTAAAAATATAAACATGTTCATATTTTATTTTCATTTCCAAAGATTTTGAACGATTTATTTAATCATTTTTCAATATTTATTTTAAAGGATATATAAACATTTTTAAACATTGTAAAAATTATTAAGATTGTTTAACAATCTTGTTATTGCTATATTTTTATTTTTATTTAAGTAAAATTATTATTTTCTGAAAGTTTATTTTAAGTTTTTAAGATAATTAAAAACATAGGTATCAAATTCAACTAAATTTGACTAATATTTTTATATTAACTTAATGTAATGAAATGGTGAAAGATTAATTAACTGAACCAGGTCTTGATTTTGGGTTTAAATAAATACATTTTCCTGTAATACAATTGTATTAACTGTAAATATGCTAACAGTGATGCCACATATGTCATAATTTTGTTAAGCAGCTTGGTGAAAATTGTAAAGTTTAAGAAAGTTTTAATTTATAAAAATAAAAAATTATTCTCTTATATAAAATATCTAATTTAATATAACATGTTTATTAAATTATAAATAGATTTAATATTTTAATACACTCGACTAAATGTTTGTTATACATATCAGGTGTGGCAGTTAATAATTCTTAATTTTTGTCAGAGATCGCGCTGCGAATAGGAATTGATTAACACTATGTATCTTATGTCATTTTGTTACTATGTCAGTGCTCTTTAAAACGACATTGTTGTTTGTACGATTTCGCGTTCGCATCATTTTTTTTCGTGCTGTAAAAACAACGAGTTACGAGCCAAATAAAGAGCATTTGCGGCATGTATTGCTATTTTTGTTTAACCAAAAGAAAAGTGCAAGCGAGAGCCGACGAATTCTTGTACAAACATACGGTGACAATGTTCTAACGCAGGACGTTTGCGTGCGGTGGTTTAGAAGATTTAAAAGTGGTGATTTTGACTTGAAAGATAAAGAACGACCAGGTCAACCGAAAAAATTCGAAGATACTGAATTACAAGTTTTCCTGGACGAAGACGATACACAAACTCAACAACAAATGGTGGAAAGGTTAAACGTTGGTCGCCGAACGATATGTGACCGTCTGCATGCCATGGAAAAGATTTAGAAGGCAGGGAAATGGGTACCTCATCAGCTGAACGACAGACAGATGGAAAGGCGCAAAGCAGTGTGCGACATTTTGCTTTCTCGACATAAACGAAAAAGTTTTTTGCATCAGATCGTAACTGAAGACGAAAAATGGATATATTTTGAGAACTCAAAACGTAGAAAATCATGGGTAGACCCGGGTAAATCATCAACATCCACCGCAAGACCGAATCGCTTCGGAAAAAAGACATTATTGTGCAACTGGTGGGATCAGAAGGGGGTCGTGTACCATGAGCTCTTAAAACCAGGTGAAACTGTCAACACCGTTCGCTACCGTGAACAAATAGTCAATTTGAAGCATTCATATGGCGAAAAGCGACCAGAATGGGCTTCAAAACACGCAAAGGTGATTTTACAGCACGACAACGCTTCCTCACACACAGCGAAAGCGGTAAGAGACACCATTTCTACGTTTGGCTGGGAACTCTTGCCCTTCCCGCTATATTCACCAGACCTAGCTCCATCTGATTACCATCTGTTTGGTACTATTTGGACCATTTCGAAAGATGAACATTTTTTTGAAAGGACATCCACGAATTTCCAGAGAGATGGAGAAAATGTGTATCAAGCGATAGCGCATATTTTGAATAAATAATTTTTTTATTTTGTTCCCTAAATGACGTGTTTTTTCTTTAAAAAAATTAAGAATTATTAACCGCTACTCCTGGTAATTTACTAAAACATTTTATTGGTCTGGCTCAGTATCTCAGAGACTCAGTGACTTTTATTGCTAAACATCCAGGAGGCATATGTCCTTTTCCATTCCGTTAGATCCACTACAGATGATTTTGAGTTTTTTCACCACTTATATTGATTTGATGTTGGATAATAATGAAATGTCGAGTAATGGTGGTGTGGAGTACACACAAACAAATAAATTATTATAATATGCACTATACTGTACTGTATAAATAATATTAATTCAATCCGAATCTAACCGACAGCTCATTGGCGACTTGTCTTCCGTCGGAGATGTATTTCGTAATTGACCCTTGATTTTTAAGTCTTGTGGCAAGCGAACACGTATTACAAGAGAATTAAGCGAATTTTATTAATTTTTTTCACTTGTCCCGATGATTTTTCGACAATGACTTAAAATATAAATATTAAAAAAAATCCAATTTCATATAACCACCTTTTCATTAATGGAACATTACACAACGAGAGCATATATAGATATATAATATATACGTAGGTATATGAGAAGCGAGAAATTATACGCATATAAGTATATATGTATCTTGTACTTCTTAGTTACATGGAGAATGAGAAGAAGAGAAACATACGTGAAATAAATATTATATACATTGCACACACACATTCGGTGAATAGTGTAGCAGATAGATGAAGCGCTCGAAATTGCGCATAGCTCTCTGTCCGGAGGCAATTTGTAAGCAATCTAAACGGGTTCAGTGGATGAACGGCTCTCTCACGTGCAAGAATATAATATGCCGCTTGTGAGCGTGCGGGTATATATATATAGGTGTGTGTGTGTGTGTGTGTGTGTGTGTGTGTATGTGTATATGTTTATAATATACATAAATACAGGCGTGCAAGTAGCTGCTGGGTATTATAATGGTAATAATAGCAGCGACCAGACGATAGAGGGCAATTTCAATTTATCGGCGGCGGCAGTTGATAATTAACAGACGATGTCGATCGTTCGACCGGTCGACCATCCGACAGATAGAATATCGTATTATAATAATATATTATACGTCATTACACATAATACGATATATACTTGTGTTCGTGGTTACCTATATGCCTATTCGCACGCAGTGTCGGCCTAACGTTCAGAGGATTTCGGATAGTGATTATTTGTGGACAACAATTCTGTTTTATAAGTAAACTAACATATCACGTTTTTTAAACAGCTTTAAACTATTTTACCGATTAATCGGATAAAACTTATAATTACGCCTATTATGTATGTGCAATAATATTAAACGAATTATTATTATAATGACCCCTACCTGAAAATCAATATTTGTCGGACAAGGAATTTAGTTTTTTGTCATTTTTTCGAAAAAAGCATGTCACCGCCGCGATCTATAAGAAGTCAAGAAGAGTTTTTCTTATATGACGGTTGGCGGTAGTTCAATATAATATGATTGATGGCCCACGATAATACATGTGCCTATATACGAGAACGTCCGCCGAAAGCTATTAAGCAAAATCCATCGTGCACTCGCGTGTGCATTAGCTATGTTATAATAATATTTCTCGGTTCATTTGTGGTGCAATCGTTATCCGTACATTTTATCGGACCGTAAAATATTTATGATACATATATATATAAAAAGAAAGAGCACATACGTAGTATACAAGTATTTTTTTTGTAACCATTAACTTTGGTCAGAAATATAATAAGCGAATAAACTACATTGGTAGAAGTCGCGTATTAATTTTTTTTATAGAAATAATTTAATATACGCTACTCCACAAAGATTAAATTAATTGACAACTTTATTTGTAGATAAAAAGTTTTTGGCTATGGCTTATTTAGATATAATTTATAAAGTTTGAAGAATTATTTTTGGATTTGTGAAATTGTCTTTTTTTAATTTTTGAAATAAGTCAGGTTATTAAAATGTATACATATGGTATATTGTTTATATATATATTATCGAAATTCGCAAATACTTTAAATAATTTCATATGTTAAAAATATAATTAGTATAAAACTAATTATAGTCGCAATAAAATATTCAATTTTTAAGAAAAATGTAAACGAAACTATTTATTTAATCTGCATAAATATACTAATGAGTAATATATTATATTTACGAAACTATTATCTTCATGTCCCTGAAATGTTTTATATCGATTTGATAATTTTACGTTTCTTTTACGTTTCGAATAATGGCACATTACTATCCAAAATAATGCCTTAGCCCGGAAATAACTGTACTTTTTTCCTCCAAAATTTAAAAAGATTTATTATTTTATAATTCATATTATACGATTTATATTAATAAAAACAAAATAATCCAATTATAATGTTGTGTTAATTATGAGGGTAGCGGGTGCTACTAAAAATATTAAAGGTCAATTCTAGTAATGATATCAGAAATTTATAAAGATATATTCTATTATCATTTAGTATTTGTTTTCACATATAATTTATAATCAATATTGCTTACTTAATTTATATTTCGGATCGTAATCATAGTTAATGATATTTTTTATGATTACTTTCATCATATTGATAACAGATTAACACTTAACAGCATTATTTTTATGACTTATATTTTTTCTCAAGAATCTTTTATAATTAAATGTTACATGGATAAATTAAATATATAACTGGAGGTCAGTTCAGTCCAAATCTTCCCACTTTGGATTATCGACCAGCAAGTAGTCCTTAGGCTTAATATACTAGCGTTATTTACTCTGTATAGTACAATTTTCGACTGCAGTTTAAATCCAGTAGTGTATGGACATCTTAAGCCCTCTTTAACTGTATGTGAGAAACATGCAATCATACAACAGCAGGTAACACGTACGATATACGTATACGCGTGATGCACAGGTGCACGCGAAAAACACCAAACACGAGTACAGTAACAGCGTGCACTGCGGTTATTTATAATAATATTATTATTATAACCTATAGTCACATACGAATTACACGCGATAATAATTTATGTGGTTAAGGTCACGCCCAATGATCTCACGGGCTATTTAATTAAGTACGTCGTGTACATAGACCACGGTTGCGATGGAATTTTAACTGGCAGTTAAAATCTGTTCGGCGTGTGTGTATATTTTTTCTTTCGTATTATTATTTTGTTTTCTATACATTCAATTTATCATAACGTACTCTTCGTGAGTTAACCTACCCATACCATGCGCGCGATCCGCTGCTACAACAGCATTCGGCGTGGGTTTGAAAATGTAACCCGGGAGCGATACATCCGTTGATCCGGTTTTTACCCGATGCTGCTGCTGCTGCTGCTGCTGCTGTTGAATCGTTTATATTGGAGACTTATCAGTATTATAAGAAGAGTATAATACGTATGAATATATAAGAGTATACATGTAGTATAATATATATATATATATTGCATTTAATATATTATAATTATTATCTCATTTTTACACTTCCACTTACACAATCAGTACCTAACAAAAGCATAGATGTTTTAAAATAATATAAATACATGAGCATATAATATGGTCAGCTATCGTTCGATATATTATTGTAACTTCTGTAACTGTTAAAAATAAATATTATTGAATACGTGAATACATAAAACACATTTTCTCGAATCTTCGTGCGTTTACTATTATACACAAAAATATTTCATATTATACTATAAATGTTGAGACAAAACATCGTGGAATTATATTGTAGCAAACAAATTCTGAAGAAAATACGATTATTATGTAAACATATATTTTATTTTTCATTGTGATTGTTAATAACGATTATAATGGTATATGTTCTACGTTCGAAGAATCAGCGAAAATATATAAAAAATAAAATGCAAGCCGGAAAATTGTTTTGATCATTATTAATACATTATATATATATATATATATATAATAATTATTCAAACATTCGTGTTTTTTGAAACGCATTTTCTTAAAGAAAAAATGATTTTAAATAGAATATTACCATATTTAGAAGCAAATTACTGCTTATCGTTCTTTCTTTTATTATAATTAGGTATAAATAACTAAACGTTAAACCTAAAAATTCTTGAGTTATATAAATGGAAAAAAAATAAATATTTAATCAAACGAATAGATGTACTTTTATGTAAATTAATATCATTACTGGTTTTTATGTAGATACATAATACGGTGTAAAATTGTGAACTTGTTTTAATTTACAGCATTACTGAATCAAATCGCAATGGTAAATACCTATAGTTCAAATAACACGATTGACTTATATATATATATATATATTATTACTATAATGATATATGGAGCTAGGCGGATTCTCATGTATTCTACTAATAAAAAGAAATTATACGAATTAATAAATTTAAAAAAATTTAAGTAAAACAACAATTACTCTTTAATAAAAAATATATAAGAACAAAATGTTTTTTAAAAATACATGTATAAAGGAGGATTTTATAAAAAAAAAAATATTGAGCGCAAGATAAGTAATGCTCTTTTAATGTTTTATATAGTTTTTAATACTATTATGATTATGTTATCAAACACTTTTATAAACAGTAACAAAGTATTTAGTATTATTTATTTTATTGCTAACTTAACTTAATTTATGTACATTTGCAAAAATACTCGGGTAATCCGAAGATAACTTGTCAAAAATTGACATATTAGATTAATAATTAATTTTGTAATAATTTTAAAACAAATTAAAAAATTTAATAAAAATTCACTTAACTTTTTAATTTAATTTTAACTTTTCTAATTAATTTTTAATTTTTAACCTTGATATTTAGTAGACATTTACTTTTAACTACAGATCCTATAAGATCATTATATGAATCGATTTCATTTATCAAAGATTTAATCAAATTGTCAAATCAATATATGATAAGCCTCGATTAATAATATTAAATATATAGTTATTTTTATAATTAAAAAAGCTTACTCACTAATCAATGATTTTGTTTAAAATAACGTCAGTGCTTTTGGATGTGCCAAAATAGAAATAATAAGGAAACGATGAGAAGAATGAAATGAATTACAATGGAATCTAACGTAAAAAATAAAATATGAACTCGGTTCTATATCTATATTTCTACGTACGAATGTGTGTGTGTGTTTATGCACGCAATATATCTAATTGTACATACACGGACAGACACACACACACACGTATATACGCATTTGTATATATATCTAAACATATTATCATAGTCGTTAGCTGCCTGGCTGGTCATAAGTATAAAAAGCGAACATTATCTGCGGTAGCCAATCGGTATTTTATTAAAACAATTTATAAACGTTGCTATAATACAATATTTACACGTTTTATTTGTGCGCCCTGTACCAGTCGTTGCCGCCGTGGGAGTCTACTCTTGAAATGCGGCATTTACGACGATCGGTGTTTATTAGATATAAGTATATATAGAGAGGGTTCTCGGCGAGCTGATAATCCATCGGTCGGTGCAATAACTTTGCCGGTGCAATCGTAATCGTTCAGATAATGTATCTGATCGCATATATATATGTGTGTGTGTGTCTGTGTGTGTGTGTGTGTTTACGAAGATGGATTTGACAGATATTATATTGGTAGTTAGGTATATTACACGTCCGATGATTCTGGCATTTATAAACGCAAGCGCGCAGGATAAAAACACGTAGTTATTAATATGAAACATAGTAATAAACACGACGAATTATTTTAATTTCATTTTGAATTTTGTTGAGAGGAAGAAAAGTATAATGATTTTTATCTTGCTAAAAAATAAACGAGTGGTTTATGACAAAGTTACAAAATCGACACCCGTTGCCGGAAAACGTGTTATATATAAGTACAAGGACCGGACTAATTTTACGATTTTATCGAATCTCATATGTATAAAACGCTTATCGTAGCTTATCGCTTATCTTATTTTATGTATAGTGTACGATTTAATATTAATTAAATTAATTAAATTTAAGTGATTTTTTTATAAAATATTTGACTTCAACATATAATATTAATGTTTTTAGAGATAAATATGATAAATAAATATGTTCATATTATTCACCTAATATGGTTTGTACACAATATAAGATTGTGTTTTAATTCCAAAACGAATCTTTTTCTCTATTTGATTACACGAGCACGAATCATTGAACATTATTTAATTCGTATCACTTACTAATTAATATCATAGAATATATAAATATATATATATGTATAAGTACATTTAAATACATAAATTAGAAAAATAACGAGGCCATATTTTGATTTATGTTTCTGAGAATAATTTGTTGCGTTGCGTTTTAAACTACTTGTGCAAGTTTGGGTTGGTATATATTATAATATGTACTTATATTGTACCCTAAGTGAAAGATAAAAGCTGGAAGTCAAGATGGAACATAAGCATCGGGCTAATATACAAAAACTGATTGCATCTAAAATAATATTATTAATGAACAGATGAAACATGTTTTACAATTACATATCCGTTTATCTGCATATAATAATAGAAATGTTTATGTCCGCATTGGATTTTAAATACTCTATTTAAACTTTATTAATGACAATAATAATATGGCTTCTACCAATATTCGTTTATTATACACTTGATAATGCTACAGGTTGTTTCTATATCCGACAAATTTGGTTTTGTGTATATTAAATATATATATACATATCTGTATAGAGAATATTTGTTATCTGATTATATGTTAGAACTAGAAATGTATAATCAAAACTCTTCAGGAAAACGTCAATGGTGCGCACAGCTGTATTGAATGAAAGATATAATAATATATAAGTAAAAAAAAATAAAAATCGATAATCAAAATTCACACACATATAGACGCACAGAAGCCATCAGAAATTTGTATATACGAGACAAAAAAAATTAATATAAAATTAACGGAATATTTTTACTCAAACAGGCACGTCTATCGTGCTATTAAAAGCAACAGCCTCCGGGAGAAATGTTAATGCATGCCCGAGAGTATATAGGTAGATGTTTACTACCGGTTTGAGACGTGTATAAATCCTGAAGTTTTTCTTTATACATATATATATTAACTCCTTGTTTAACCCGATAATTAGTAGTCCGCTTTCCAGATTTCGTCTTTTAGATGCATTTAATATATACCGGCAGTATACATGCGTTGCTGTTGTTTCTGATAGACACGACTGCCGACACAGCAACAGCAGCAGCAGTAGTAATAATTACGGTTATTACCGGTGGTGGCGGACGTCTGCAGATAAGTTTCGCTACCGATTCACCGCGGGTGTCTTATCAGATATAACACGTTGAATTTATATATCACATAAAACGTGGTGATGTTAAAGTGAAGGAAAAATTATATAGTGATGTTTTTGTTATCTATTAAGCTCATAATATATATTTGTGCGTGTAATAAAAACAAATTTAAAGAAAAAATTTAACCGGAGTTAGCGTCTTGTGTGTGACAGGTGAGAGTAGAGAACGCAGGTGTCTCATCTCGTCGTGGCGACGGCCAGAATATTATATTCGGATTCGGGTAATTTAAATTATTTTTTATACCATAACGTTCGATAGCCACGCAATTCTGCCGAAGGGGTCTCCAGGAATAATAACACTTAATAACGCAACGGACTAGTGGTAGCGGTGGTTGACTTATGGACAAGAATAATAATAAGAAAAAGAAGGCGAAGTAGGAGTAATAGTGCTACTATATAGACTACGAGAACTGACGCCAGGGGCGTGTTATATACCACCGACGGGACCTATCTTCATGTCATGAATGACCTGGCTGAACCACTTTACGTGAATAATAATAATAATAACGCGTACCTTTTTTCTGCTCCGTTCTTGCTCTCTCTCTTTCTCTCTTTCTCTCTCTCTCTCTCTCTCTCTCCTTCTTTCGCTCTCTCTTTGTCTATTTCTTTCATTATTCTTCAATACTATAAGTATATTCGAGTATTTCTACTTTAATGTATTCTTGATGTGCATATGGCACCTGGCAGCAAAGTAGATTACGTATATACATTAAAAGCGGCAACAAAGAACAGCTAGTGTAATTTTGTTTTTCAACGGTTTTTTTAATTTTATTTCTCATTGATAACGATCGCAGGGTATAATTACCGAGTAAATGGTTGAAACTTATTCCTCGGTGTAATTAGTCATACGTCCGGCAGTCATTTTTCATGCGACCAACTACTATATTTATTTATACTAACACCGTTTTTTGTGATCGAGCACGCTTTTCTGGTTGCTAAAATAGCCGAGTTCATTATATTATGAGTATATTAACTCACGAATGGAATAAAAGACGAAATACTAATAATACTAATCTTATATATATATATATTACTTCATATAGTTAAAAGTGTATGTGTTTACTTGTTCGATCTAATCAATGTGTAATACTTTGCTTAAAGAGTAAAATACGAACAAAATTCGCCACCAAGGTTAATTGCTTTATATGTAGAGAAATATTTTATTATGTCGTTTTATTCATCATTGGTAAGTTATCATCGTAATATCATAAATTCCAAGAGGAAAACATTCAGAAATATAATAATATAATAAACAAGTAAATTATGAATCATTGACACGTGTCAATAACAATATGTATAGTACACAACTGTTAAAAAAAATATTATTTTATAATGTAAGCATTAAATATATAAAAATAATAACTTTTAAATATTATTATTTATGTTTATAATAGATCCTAAACTATTGGAATATATAAAAACCATTTAATAGTAACTATCTAAATTTAATATGTTTCGATAAATGTAAAAACGTACATAATTATTAATTACTAATTGATAAAAACGGTTTTTAATTTAAGTTAATATTGTATCGTTAATAAAATTAATTTGTTCGAATTATCTATAATTCTTCAGTTTAAGAAATTGATTAAAATCAATAAACAACATGAACAACAAAATGTAATTACTTCATTCACGACGATCTTTTTTCAAATACAATATTGGAAGACATTCAACATTTACTAATTCTTGGGATAATTAAAATTGCCCAATATATAAAATCAAGTTTGAAAAACTATGATTCATAATATTCAACGGAATTAAGTATACTTACTAGTAATTGTATAGATAACATCACTTACATATAGATAATATTAATAAAACTATTTATTATTTAATAACGCGTAATTTGTTTGATGCTTCAATGTAGCATATATAGATATATACATGTAATACACGATTAAAACTATTGTTTTTAACAAATACCGTTTCTTATAGAACACAACATTTCTAAAACATCGAGTGTTGTTCACTGTATTTGGGAAATGCTGTCGTTTTTACAAAAACTAGTTCAACAAGCGCAAAACCACATTCACGTACTACATATTATTCTTAAAGTCATACGTGCGCTTATAACTATAATAATATCTGATGATCATCTATATAGAATGGGTTCGATTTAGGCACGCGTCGATCGTTTGGCCATAATATGTAATTTCGCGTCGGATGGGCATTCTTCACGTGTTTTTCCTTCATTGATCACATGATTACTGTAGGTTGAATACACATACATCGACTACTATTATATCTATACATTCTGAATACAATAAATTGTGCGTTATATGTACAATATATACACTCACAAACATAGAAATATCGGTTACTGCAGTACAGATTCATCTGCCCAGCAGTCGTGTCAATCACCGAGCATGGGCAATAATTGTTCGATCCAGTTTCCACATAAACGACACTGTTCTAATCATCTGTATATCGCTGTGGCGGCACGTGGTTAAGAGAAAGCCGACAACGATTATATGTACTACAGCCGTCATGCAAGTATACATCTCATGCAACACGGTGTTTTACGACGACTAAGACACGTCATATAGTCCACTCACGTCGTTTTACAACCCGTAGTATCTATATAGCTGTTATGTATACTTTTAGTTTTTATACGATTTTTTACAATCATCTTTCTGCACACATATTCCGTCCAGTCCAGCTCCGATAATAGGTCATCAGAACACAATGTACTATACTCCAGTTTTTCTACTTCAAGTATATGTACGTAGTTGTATATGATGACAACGACGACGACGCCGCCACTATTACGATCGATTTCTATTGGAACGGTTAAGTCGGTTTTTACTTTTCTTTATTTTTCTGCTAATAATATAATTGTAGCCGTCACGTCACATCAAGAACTGATTCTTGAATTCAGATCGATAAATTATAATTTTCCTTGTTTAAACACGCTTAAATATCCTATGTATATGGTATACGAGGGATGTTTAAAGAGTTCGGTAATTGTTCATGAACTATTGCCAAATTATTTAATTGTTAACATTTCAATATGATAAAGCATACTATTGACCAAGACAACAATTGGAATTGATTTTAGTCGCATTTTTCGCAAAATAAATACAAATTAGTTTTGTGACGTTATCGAAGATTTTTTTTTTTAAATGAACGGTAGCAGACGTCAATATCAAGTAAAATTAAATTTTTGAGGAATCTGCACCTACGTTAAAAAGTATTCAGTTTTTAACAATTGAGTTTAAACATGACCGTTTGTTGACTGAAGTTAAATCACGTTTTTTGAACGTTCAAAATATATGAAAAAATGTTTAGAAATAATCCGTGTGATCGTGATATAAGACTATTTAATGAAGATACACAAAATTGATAGAACTCTATCTCAATTAAACAAATGCTGATGGTTTCACGAAAAATTAAAAATAGAAAAGCTTAGTTTTGAACGATTACTAAAAAAAACGATAAGTATAATTGAAGGTTCATATGCAATGCGTGAAATAATTAATTATAATTCTAAAGTTTTTGTCATCAATTTGGGACTTTGAACGAAATTTCGATACATTACTACATGCTAGAGCTTAAACAGCTATTTAAATCATGAACATCATAAAAGTGCTTCTCTTTCCTAAAAAAAGTGACGAAGACTGTTTTATCTAATGAATGGGATTTCCAAAGAATAATAATGTTTAAAAATTTGAAAATAAGGAAAAATAAAAAATTTTTTTGGACCAATCGAAAAAATACTAGGAATAGGGTCCAAATATATCACGTTGACACTCAATACACATCGGTCATTTTATCACGGTTCATTAAAATAACGGTGTTTTAATTTCGTAAAAAGGCGAGTACCTAAGTACATACAATTCTGCACGGAAATGCTGTTTGCTGAGATCCGATTGAATATCTTCTTAATGCAGAACATCATTATACAAAAAACGGAGTATACGAATGGGTACATTTTAATTGATGAGGTCGGCAAAAGAGAATAGATCGCAGTCGTTTTCATTACTATAATACTTAGAATATACGCCGGCAAATGTTATTAGACGTCACCGTCTATATTAGTTACAACTTATAAGCACTTACATACCGTATAAATGATACCAAGCACTTCATAATTATATTAATAGTAATTTATAAATATATATATATTTACGTAACTAATGGGATCCGTAGTTAAATAATTAAAAACACGATCATGTATATATAAATATATATATATATACTGATTAACGTAGAGTTACCCAAGTTTTATGTGTGTACAGAATATTTGCATAAATATGATCACGAGAATGTAGTAATATAGCATAAGCCTATGTATGTAAAGACAGTCGACGATGATCGATGACCGATTGCGAGCGGCATTGGCATTGGCGGCAGTCGACGAATAACACATTGACAAGAGGCGCGCGTGTTGTTCTGGATCTCCAACGGGTCCGAGACATGGCATTGATCGATCCCGATAATGAGTGAATCAGTCTGTCTTCGTACAATTACGTGTGCTGGTCACGCAGTATAGATACGAAGATATTCAAAAACGTTTTATTATTAAGACCCTATTACCTTAGGCGAAATTAGAAATTAATTTTTTTCTGCAGTTTACCAGCTTATACGATTATATTATAAAAAGATACCAACAAGACGCGCGTGTTCACAATTGCTTCAACCACTCCACCGAAAAATTTTTGATTACAAATACGTAACAGGTTTCGATTATTTTTAGTGTTTAATAATACTTATGATTGTACTTTTACGTAAGACAATTTTGTACAGTTTAGCTAAGTATGTACATGTATTTATTTCTAATAATTAAATTCCTGCTTTATATGGTTGAAAGATGATATGGTTTATTAGATTCAGGCGTTATATGTGTACGCGAGTAATATATAATACGATATTACATTGAACAGTTTTTCCGTATACAATGAATAAGTGTAGATGTTATTGTTATAAATTATATTAATAATGTGCAACGAAATGATATTCGATGAGCCAATCGTATTAATATATCGTTCATTTACATTGAAATAGGTTCTCGAAAAACCATTGACAAGTATACGAGTATATCGGGAAAAAATCATGTAGTACTTTGTCAATATATTATATAAATTACACGTATTGCGGCACCATTGTTGCAGCTGCAGAACTTCCAATTGACTATATACATTCAGATCTTACACACACATATATTATGAAATGAATATAAGAAGATATATAAACACCAGGAAATTAAAAAAAAAAATAGGCATTTATTTGTATATATTTATATTATAAATCATATATATTTTTTAATAATATTAAAATTATTGTTATATTCATCAAATTGACGTACGACGTTAAAATTAATAGAAAATTATGTCATTTTAATGTAAAAAAAGTATTAGAGATTTCAAAATTTGATCAAAATACAAATCTTTATTATATATTTAATATATATTTAATATTTCGTTATAACTCTATTTTCAAAACAATTCATTGTTATAACGTTTGATCTATTTATGTATCTATTTATGTATACTATGAACGAAAAACCGACAATAATCATAATAATAAATATCAATAATAAATCCCATTGAATTAAAATGGAAATAAAAACCACAAATTCCAACAAAGTATATCTATACAATATATTTATATGTATTAGTTTACTTTTAACGTAACATACTGAGTACGTTGTTGGATGGATCTATGAAAAAATTTTTTTTTAATTGCACCAAAACAAATGATGTGGCAACGTTTAATGATGTCCAATTGACCAAAATAACAACGGAGTATTTGTTTGTTTGTGTGTATATATATAATATAATACGAAGCGGTAATAAATTCCGTTGAGTGAGAAATAGTCTAAGATAGGAGAGAAATGAGATCATGGATACGAATCGATTATAATGGAGGTATCTTATACTATATACGCTCTTGCCGTTGACAATCGACGGTTTTCTGTTTCTTATTTTGCTTTATTTTTTACTATAGAGTAAACAGTATCCATATATATATAAACGTTTTATACATTATAATGTGTATTACGGGCGGTGGCTTTTGTATAGTAGCGGTTATTTCTTTTTCTTTTTTGTTTCATTCTCTCTGTAATAATTTACATAATACGCTCTCATCTTGAACCTCGTACATTTGCAAAATAATTTAAATCCAAACAAAATAAGTCGATCGTTACTACCTTGGTTATTGAATCGAATTCTCATGAATCAAACTAGCAATTTCAGTACACACGCACATATACATACACACACACTCAATCTTCCTATTTGTTCTTGTTCGTTCAGCGTATCACGTAGAATGAATGGACAACATGAATACTAGGAACGTTTTTATTTTGTTTTTCGCTTATTCTCGCCAGCAATAAAATGTGTAAATTCAATTCAACTTGATATTGTAATAATCAAATACATATGAAAGAAAGTAACGAATCGTCGTCGTCTTCTGTCACATTTTATAATCATTATCCCCTTTGATGTTACTTGTTAATTAATTTCCCTCTTTGGAATTGACACGTTTTACCTGTCTATTATATCTATACTAAGCCACAGACGTATTTAAACGATTGCATTCTATCCTTACGATTTTTCCGGTGTTATATTCGGGGAATAAATACAGTCGTGTATGTAATATTGAGACGTAAATATAAAGTCTATAAGTACGAAATGTGACCTAAAAACTAAAATATCCACAAATTATTACGTTTTTCGCAATCCCAAGGGCACAAAAATAATTTGTATAAAAATAATACAATTTTCAAAAATATTTTAAAATTTTTTTTTTAATAGTTGTATTTTTATGTTATAATTAATATGATTTTTTTTTATTTCAATATAAGGTTCAACAACAATTATTATTAGATGTACCTTGTTATATAACTATTGTCTTTTTCAATGATAATTTAATAATGAATATCATAAATTTCTTAAACCTTATAAAAACCAGCACAAAAAAATTTTCTAAAAAAAAAAATTTCGTGTAATTAATGTAAAATACGAACATTTTCATAGAAAAAAAGTTAGCTGAATTTCTAAAATTATATTATTAATAAGGTAAAAGATAAAATTAAGTTAAAATTTATGTAACATGATACGTTAATTTCTTTTAAAATAACTTTTAACTTGATAAATTACTCTTTTTTTACTTCATAATAACATATGAAGACTATGATCATATAACACATATAATATAATGTATATATATATATATATATACATTTATAGTTTTTACCGTGAGTCGTCTCCATTTATTATAAATGTCGCAACTCGCCGTCATGACTCAGAACTAATCTGATAGCATTTACTATATAATGTATATATAAAATAACAAATATTGTATAAAATTATATATATATATATATATATAGGTACTACATAACAATAATAATAACATTATCGTAACGGGAACAGAGGCGATTTTCTCGGCGTTTTCCTGCGTAGTCTCGGTCAGTTTCCACGATATAGTAGAGCAGACCGAGTTCTTCTAAGTATCTATATCATACACTATGGTTAAGTGCTATACATTGACGGGTGTATCGATGACATATACACGAAGAGCGCACAGGAATGTCTCTCTTCTCGGTGTGGTCTGGCGCGACGGAAGGCGGTTCTATTTATGATTTGTTTTCTCGGCAGAACGCGTAGGCCGTTTTCTGCTGTAGCATGTCGTGTAATCGCACGCGTCGCCCGACATCACCTCTCTTCTTCATACACACACACACACACATTTTATATACGCACGCGTGTCTATCCTTGTGTGTGTGTATGTATGTGCGTGCGTGTGTGTGTGTGTGTGTGTGTGTGTGTGTGTGCTTGTGTCTATGCTTGTGCGTACACTTCATAACACGCCGGAGCTTCTTTGTATATTATCACATGCCATTGTGTGTGTACAGACCATGTCTCCATGCATCACTTGGCCCGGTTCTCCCTTGAGCGCGCGCGCACGCGCACAAACACTCACGCACGATAGTTGTCATCGGCTTGTAACATGATTTATCTGCACGGTACATTACCGCGCAGGATTATTATGGCAACTGCACACACACGAGCTGGCACGGCAACGGTGACCATCGTGACGACGACGAGAGCATAGACCGACATCATATATATATATATATCCTGATCAGCTTTACCACTGGGAATATTATTATGATTTTAGATGTTACCTCATTCGAAATTTTAAAGGAAATTTAATAATTAAAGCTGAATATTGGATATTCAAATCAAGGTGAAAAATTTAATTTCACTAAAGTTATTATTGGTTTTTTCATAAAAAAAAATTGTTATTCGGTGAAACGTAAAATATATTCCAACTTCGCAATATACATTAGTAAGAACGGCACACCAAGCAATAGCCAGTATCAACCAAACTTTTCACTAAAACACGCGATATATTGGAAACCAGTCTGAAATTTTCTACCTAATCAATGGTATATATATATATTTGTGTATGTGTGTGTATGTGTTTGTATGCGCGTGTGTGCGTATATAATAGATTTTCGAAAGTCACAAACATGATGGTCCGTGTAAGATAGAATTTCTACAGGCGGCGGTCGAAAAACCCATTAAGAACACTGTGGTTACAACGAGCCGAAAGGGAGATAAAGACGACAAAAAATCGGTCTGCGAAATGTGCCGCCACTGCTCTCGTACAATGTATATATATGTACCATGCGTGAGATACGTTTTCGATCGGACTCGGCGCGTTTTCCAAATTCCACACACGAATACGCGTCCGCGAAAGAATGTCCATGTGACGAAAACATGTTCTTTGGTATCTACCTATACGGTGAGTGGCCAACGGGGTGCAGATGTGGTATTATACTGTTTGCGAGCGTGTTTTTGGAAGAGGCGAAAAACACATTCCGCAGCGGCGGCTTTTTTTTCTCCACTTATTGTTTCCGCCCGAGTTGCCGTTTAAAACTCACACCGGCTCGCCACGCCGCGTGACCACAAAGCAAACGATTTAGCCCCATTTTAATTAGATAATAAAAAAAGTAAATAATCGGTGTAAAAATTCGAAACATAATAAACGAAATCTTTAAGGAATGAAATAATATATTTAGTAATATACGGATACCTAACGTGCATTTTACATTTTTTCTTTTATTTAGCGTCGCACCTGTACTAAATGTATATGTTATGGGTATGCTTATGTAATGTATTTGGAAACAGTGAGTTCGGAGAATACGAAATGTGCAAAAAACATTGCGAGCGTGTATTGATTCAAAAGAGAATTACATTTTTTTATTTTGAAGCGCGTCAATTGACCGCAATACTTATATACCTATTCAACTTATATAGAAACGTAGTCGGACTATATTTAGCAGAATATTTATTATTTCGGTTAAACGTAAAAAAATTAAACGAAAAATAATATTCCAGCTATGGACAAATTCATGATTCTTTGTTTATTTATATTATTTGTATTTATATTATTATTATATTGTTTACAATTATTTTTACGATATATACCGTCATTATATATTTGATAAAAAATTTAAATTAATAAAAATACAATAATTACAATACATTGTATAAAAGATGAATATTTTTAAGTAATTTATTATAATTATTACAATTATTATTTTGATTTTAAATATATTGTTTTAGTCAGTAGTTTTTAAGTTATCTTTAATACGAGTGTGTGAATCCGTAAATAAAAAATATTATACTAATTCACGATTAACTCATTTTTGTTAATCCTCTTTTATAATTTTATATTTCCAAGTAAATCATTCTCTATTTGTTTATATATGCATATATATTTTACTTATTTAAAGAAAAATCATTGGATGATTAACGACATTCAACGGTTTAATCCAATAAACAAATCATTAGACTGGTTTTTTTAACGAGAACGAATATCACGCATGCATTTAGAGATTCGAATCTAGATCATTTAGTTTTTTCCTTGTTAAGAGTATTCATGCAGAATACACGACACTGAAAAATGATATATTGGGTGTTCTTCTATTATTTACTAAATAAATTAATTAAATCTATTAAAAGATTTTTGGAATTTTATATTTAACGTATTTAGAGGCAATATATGTAAGATGTATTATTAAATTCTTATTCCGTATTGTAATAGAAAAAAATAAAAATAATGGCCCCAATGAGAAATGCGCACATTTAAAGTGTTTAATTTACAAATATAAGTATAATAGCGACTAGTTTCAGAAATAATCCATTACGTAATTATGGTTATAAAAAAAAACATTAAAATGGCTATATAATCATTATGACCACGTGAATGATGTTGAGTTTTAATTAATTCAAGAGAAAAATACTTACTAACTTCTTATTTTTATCAAAACGTGTATATACTAAAATTAATGATATTGTAAATACTTTCAGTGACATTTTGTTTATTTGTGTTTTAATTTACGTATATTACTAATATCTGTCAATTGATTTTAGTCTCTATTTTTGTACTTGGATCAGATATTATAATAGTATAATTTAATAATTATAATATTATATGGCGAGAATAATATTACCAATAAAAAAAATCATTTAAAAACTTTAAATTATAATTTTCTATATATTGGGATGGGCACGCGAATGAATGCTGTTAAGTATATATATATATATATATATATATAAACGGAACAAAAAAATTTAATCGTTCAGGAAAATATCAACATTTTGTATACTATTTTTTTTTAATATAGTATATAGACACACTTATTTTCAAGTTAAGACTATTATAGAAACGGTACAGCTTTTTTTTATAGTAATATATTATTATTAATTTTTTTTGTTGGTGTTATTGTAGTCCGTTCTCTGGTCAATCCTTATCATCGGCATATATTGGGAGATCGTGGCGCGAGTAAACGTGGCGTGTCGGTACGTGCCAACAGTGTACACGAACTAACCGTGGAAAATCGAGCCTTACAAACGCATACACACACTAGTCTATGCGGTTGTTTTTTTTTGTATTTTATCATTGTCCACGTATAAGACCACTTGCCGTATTTAGAACGCAAGGATCATCAACAAAAAATAAGACGAATAAAAATAATAATAATAGTAATACGAAGGAAAAAATCCGATATACTTTATAGCTATGAACGTTATATATAATGTGCCATACCGAGATAATTGGACTATTTTCGATGTTTATAAGATGATACATTTCCATTAGCTGCAACGATTTCATACGCCTTATATGATGGTTATGAGTAAAGCAGAAAAACGGGCATTTTACAAAATTCTGAGCATAATGTAAAATGCTCAAAATGTATGAGTCAGTGTGCATTGTTAAGTGTAATATAGTATTATAATTAAATTATAACACTAAAAGTATATCCACGGTTGTTAAATTATCCTAAATGGTATTTCTATTGAAAAATATTTATTATAATAACCAAACATTTATGTCTTACATAATTTCATATTATACGTGTAATCGAAGTTTATATTTATACGTTTAAAATTTAAAAGAAAAAGTAAATTACAATTAGTAGTTAAGTTTTATTTTATTTTATATTATATTTACTATTTCTGTGGCATTTTGACGGGTAGAGTATATTTGTTGTTTTGTATTTACATTTAATAACATAATTTAAAAATAATTAAATATACCCATATAATAATATAATTTTAAAACCACACTGATACACATTTTCCTTAACATATTTTTAAATTTTCTTGGTAGGACCACGATTTTAAAATACATAAATAAGGAAATGCATCAAAATGTCGTGGAAATATTTTAAATTATAATAATTAATTTTGTATCTATATATCTTACTACTAATTTAAGTTTAATTTTGAAAATAATGGTAATTATAATATTATAAATTTATTCATGTTTTACTTTACCAAAATTTTATAATATACGATATAATTTTTGTTTATAATTAATAAAAATATTATTTTGCAATACAAATAACATTTAAGATGATTGAACAACCATGAATATATTTTAATAACTTGACTAATATTTTTATGCGTTGTTTACGCGTTTTATAAATGATTTTTTACTATTCCTGTATAAGTGTTGAGGACTTTAAAGACGCAGTATTATACATATTAATGCATTGCATGCAAAGCCTCTCGAAATTTATTGGTCATATGAGTAAACATAAACGCGTAGGTTCAAAATAAATCTTAATTATTCACAAACAAAATTTAGCTAGAGACAATATTATTGAAAATTATTCACTGAGATAATATTTAAAACGTTTTATATAAATGTTTAATACAAATTTTTTTTTAACCAACAGTTTACTAAAAACCATGGGAAGATCTTGGATATTCATGATAAACGTGATATATTAACGTATAAAAAACGTCTATATTCCATAATACGATAAGGGGATTAGTATAATTGACTAAATATATCATAATTTTACAACTACAAAGAGTATTATATTAAATCTCCCTAACTTGTTATGATACCAATTTAGTAATATATAGTTGTAAAAATTGAAGTTGTAAACTCTTACATTAATTTTATTCATAATTTAATACATTAATTATCTGCAGATGCTGAGAATACATAAACCTAAAAATTGTGTTCCTGGCATTGATCACCTTAGCCACATGTTTACCCGACAAAGTGTATTGAGAAAGATCATTAGGTTAGATTATTATTATATGGTACACATTGATGAAGTAATAGTTACGCATATAGAAGTGCATTTTTTAATAAGGCAAATTCATATTTTTTTGGAAAATATGAAAAATGTCGAATATAATGTGGAATTTCAGTATTTTCTTCGATAAATCAAAAACCATATTAATATGTTCCTTATTTTTATAAGATTTATTATTCTTGTAACATTTCTAAAGTTTGCACACATTTTTTTTCATAATTTTGTCATTTGCCTCATCATGTGTCATGATGACATTATCTATTTCAAATAGGAATTGATTATATTAGGTTGAACGATATATTATGATATTTTTTTAGAGATATGTACAGATATGACAGATATTATAGTATAACAATAATAATAATAATAATAATAATAATAATAATATAGTAATAATAATCTAAATCAATCTACGAATACGAATAATCAAATATTGTATCGATTATTTTCACCTAAATAATAAATTTTATCTACTGATTGAATTATATTATAAAATACCTACTTACGAATATTGTAGAGAGGGAGTTGTTTCACCCTTGAATTTCCCTACGCATAAAGAGTCATGATATATATATATATATATATATAATAAGGTTAATGATCTGACGAAAGATCGTACAGTATAATATACGATATAGATATGTGTGTGTTACGCACTAGTCCGTTAGATTTTCTGGTGCCTATATTAGACGAAAAACAATGTCCGACAACTCGGGCAAATTAATAACAACACACACGCGGTCGTGTAATTGTAATTATTTTATGATTCATATAATACCATATATATATATATATTGTGCAGTATATGAGTGTACACACGGTTACAATAAAGAAGACAAAAAATATACAACATTCCGCCGTGGGAACGTAATGTACGGGAAGTATAATATAAATATAACGATGCGGTAGCCACACACATATGAGTCGAAAGCTGCACATAATAATTCACAGTGTCTTATAATAATAATAATATGTAAACCTCAAGAGGAACAATAATTATCTATATGCAACTTGTGTGTGTATGTGTATGTATGCGTAAAACTATATACACATTCTTAAAAGAATTAAACACGTTTAGTAATGCTCTTCCCTTATTGCGCGCATGTACCTTATATACCTAAAGTATATATAAGTTGGTATGTTATATACCTAGTAGTACGCGTAAACCGTGAATCCAAGCGAAACATACACACACACACACACACACACACACACAAAACATATTAACTGAGTATAATTACGTGTTTTTCTGGTGGAAAAAATTCACTGATTCTGGCTGTGTATGTGTTTACAATGACGGTTTCACTAATGTGTGTGTACACACGTAGAAACAGTATAATCACGTGTGAGAATTATGAGAAACTAGTAAGATTTCACTGGTAAACTTATATATTATTATAATGCAACTCGGTACACTTGATTACTATATTGTTTTCAAACAAAAAAATAATAATTTAGGCTTTCTTTCTCGACTTTAAATTTTTCACGTCAGTTATCTTACGTACATTTTAATTATTATATACTCGAATACACGAATGCGTGATATTTAGCAAATTTAATGTATGTAACACTTTTTTAACATAGTACAAAAAGATTTAATGAGAAAATTTCATATTTTTAAAAAAAATATGTTACTTTCTTATTATAGGTATTATGGTTTACACGCAATATCAACACCCAAAATAACTAAAATATTTATATATACCCATGTTATAAGTAGTAGATAATATAGAATTATTCCTAATTGTTTTTTTTGAAGAACAGCGTTTTGATTAAAAAATAAAAATTAAAAATACAAAACTAACGTAAAACCATCAATAAAATATAAGTAAATGAGTCAGTATTTTTTATGTATATTAGTAAATATTTTCTTTACAATAATATAAAATTAATTTTATTTTGTGTGCATGTATGCGTACAAATATGAAAATGTGTTTTAATTTTTTAATTGCTTTACAAAAATATTTTAATAACTCTTCGATTCAAATTCTGTCAATAATATATAATTAGGTGTATAAACTATGTGTATATTGTATTGGCAATTAAGTTAACAGCAAATTATATCATTAATTAAAATACCGTGTCAATTAAATGTTATGTTGTACCTAAATTTCTCTTGAACTTAATTTAATAGAGATTTATTTAATTAATATTTTTAAATATGTAAAATTTAAAAAATTTTTTTTATATATTTTAGCAATATATTTAGATATATATACACCAACGCAATACACATACATTCATACAAGAATTATATTAAGATTTTCAAATTGATGATGACTATAATTTACAAATAAACAATTTTACTATTATATAGAAAAATTCCGTGGAGTATTATGAGAAGATTTATTTCATTTAAAATTAAAACCATGTTGTTTAAATTTGATTTGTATTTAGTAATAATATACAAGAAAATTATTGTTATATTGATAGTTAATACCTCTAAAATGTATGATTTTATATAAATTGTAGTTTACAATCTAATGATATTTGATGATTGGCTAGTAATATTGTGCACCACCGTTCAAGTCTCAAATGACGAATAGGTGTAATATAAAAACTTGTTTTTTCTCTAAACAGAAGTCTCCTGAACCAAAAGAATAGAGCTGTTATTTCCACATTAATCAATTAATATATATATATTTATATATATTCGAGTATAGTTTAAAATACATGTGTTTAAAAGAATGACCAAATAACATGATTTTATTGAATTTTGAAAGGAATTATATTAAAAATAAATCATTTCTTGTATGTAAAAATTAGAATAATAATAAAAAATGGTAATTTATAATGTGTATATACGTAAAATCGAATACTGTAGATAATTACTTATTCATGTCTAATTGATGTTTATTATCTAAATTTACGTTTGCAAAGCATTCGATAAAACATACTCGTAAATGACTATAGAAATTGTCTAATATGCTAGTTTATGTTCAAAACTCTTAATTAATTTATAAAAACAGAAAATCACTATAGTTTATAATAAAATTGGTTTTTGGATCAATTCGTCATAATTTAGAACTGTTATTTTAACATTTTATGTAGCATTTTAAATGGATATTTAAAAATATTATTTTTTAAATTTTTTAGTATAAATTTCTGTTTAAAATTATACTGTTTCTCCTTAGTTATTTGCGCGCTTTAAAGTTCAAACGTATTACGTTTGAACATGGTAACCCACCTTTTGCAGGCAGTAAAATGTTTAAAATACATTTAAATACATTTTTGAATATATATATTAAAAAATTAACTTCATTATTCCATCCGTACCTGTTGTAATTGAAACATCATATCTCACGGCCAATTAATCATGGCTAATTTCAAGTGGTTGTGTGTGTGTACAACTCCATGACTGCGTACTCAAGCAGGGGAACGGTACATATTATACTATTACGTGTTATAAATGATATGTAGTAAAGAATTATAATTTCTGCATTAGGATAAATTATTAGATGTACTGAACCGAACTGTAATAATAAACGCTTAGTGTAATAACAGAAAATTAAACCCAATCTATTGACTCCATGGACTTAATATTATATAATATTTTATTTGGTCACGGTAATTTATTTAACAATACTACATTTAGTGATTATTGATATGGGAATAAAATCTTTTTGTATTAAAATAATATTCTCGCTTTAATTAGTATAAACTTTGTATTTTATACGATTATAGATTGGTTAAAAATCATCTAAAAACATTTATTTTAAATTATATAGCGTATAAAATTTATGTTTTTAGCAATTCAAAACATTTAAATAGTTTACCAGAATTGGCGAAATATGATATACAAGCTATGGTATTAAATATTACAATTTTCTATCACTAAGCAAAATTTCTCTTGATCTATACGTAAAACAACAATATAAAACAAATATAAATAGAAGTACTTACGTCTGTATCTTCCAAAAATGAGAACACGTCTAATTTGTCCATACGCACAGTACCTTGGAATGGATAAATAAGTGTTCCTCTTTGCACATTCACGTTAGTCATCACTGTGATTTCCGGATCCACATGGTGTCTTTTGTTAGACCTTTGCACGCTGCCCATTGGTGCAGTCTGCAAGGACAATTCTTTAGGTATGAGCACGCACGTTTCCATCGCAGGGCGCATGTACGAATCGTTAATAAGAGAGTAATTTTATTCTTGGAATTTCCTATTCGACGGCGTGACGGACGTGAAGAAACGGGTTTATACTTCAAATCGGATGACAATATTATTTGTTCGTGGTCATAATAAAAATATTGCCCGATTTTGTTTTGAATATAGCATATATATATATGGCTAGACATACGTAATACGAATATACATAATATTATTATATATATATTGATATAATACACTATACGCGTACGCACATTACACAATATCAAACATTTCGTAAAAAACACTTCAATCACTAAAAGAAAAAAACTTTTCGAAAAAACAATACGACCGTATCTAGAAATATATATATGAATACATAAGATAGAACGCGGAGACGACTACCGCGACGTCAGCGAAGACGACTGATGAACACACACTACCACTACTGTATACCAGCTACTAACACTGTACTATGACTACTATTACTACGCGTTATTACAACTGCTGTTCTGACTGAAGGAAGGTATATGTATGTGTGTGTGTGTGTGTGTGTGTGTGTGTGCGCGCGTGTATAAGTGTATATATATATCTCATGCGAGACGACGATCGACTGGCTGTTTGGCTACTAAAGAAGTGCAAGGCCGTAGCGACGGTGCAAGAGCACGTGGGCATTACCCGAAGGGCAAGGCGATGGGCGCGGACACTACCAGCCAATCGACGGTCCTCAACAGGTTACAGACGTCTCGGCCAACCACGTGACGTCGTCAGATTCTACAACTATACCTTCATCGCCTGAAACAGATGTCGCTGTCGATCTTATAAAACGTAAATGATAATATATTATTACGATAAAATAGTATATTAGATTTTCAGTATAATATCCCTAACCTATCTATTTAAGCCTCTACACTCATATACATATGTGTTTATATACTGCGACGTATAAAATTATTGTAATTTTCAAGAATGCAATCGCTACCGGTTTTCAGTTTATACCTCTACATATACTTATTACAAACACATTAAAAATGTTTATAATTTTCTACCGTCAATTTTTTCACTCACGTGTTAATTTTTGACTGATTGTTAAATATGGACGTGCCACCGCGACCCTTTCTCTCATGTCTCTTTATATGGTATACAATAATGCAATGTTATACGTGGTAATGGTAAAACTCAGATCTATTAGATAGATTTTGATAGAAATTTTACAGATATTTTGCATATGATCTTCTTTATGTATGTTTCTATAAAACAAAAAATTTCTTAGATATGTTTATAACTCAGTGTAAAATAAACGTGGTTAGTAAAAAACTAGAGTTTACCAACTAAGAATTGTGATGTAATCATTTCATAATATTAATGTGATCGAAATTATAAAAGAAAAATTTTGCAAGAAATTTTCACTGTTACAGAATTCTTGAAAAAGAATTTAGAAAAATGTTTTCTAATGTTTCGAAAGAATAGAACAGTTTATGTATTACGTATATTGGAAATGTGGACTATAGAAACTTCCAGAAGAGAATTTGCTTTTAAATTACACATCTCTATGATCCCATTTGACTTGTACTTTCAATTTAAAAATGCAGTTACTCTGAAAATCTCATTCACAACTAAAAAAAGAAATAAATAACAAAAATGGACTTTCAAATTTGTAGGAATTTTTTTTCAACACTTGAGTTAAGACTGATTTTTACATTTTTGTTTATTCTAGAACTGAAAATACCAAAATTCTTTACTCATTAATTGTGCAACAAATAATATATTTTTATTAAGATGTATTTTACTTTTTATTTTTATATATTCACATTCATTTTCTTTTATTTTTTTTTTTCATTCCCAAATACACGAATCAAATGTAAATTATATTATAACTTATTGAAAAAAAATATAATAATCAATGTAATTTTAAAACTCGCTTGTCACGATTTTTATTTAATATGTTTCCAACATTAGGTATATTAGTAACATTTGTTGTATAAATACTGTTAAAAAATTATAACTTTTAAATAATGAGGCAAAATAAAAAAAAATGTAAAAATTAATTTTTTAATAAAATACACGTTATAAATTAGTGAAATTTGTCGTTATAGTGTATAATTTAATTACTTATTTATTTATTGTTGTATCTCGAAATATAATTTTATTTTTCTTTAGTTTTTAGAATATGTATTTTAGTAAAAATGTTCGCTTAGAAACTCTTTATACAATATATTTACACTTGAAAATAAAATAAAATAAAATATATTTTCAGTCTTGCGTGTACCTTCAAGGCGTGCGGTCGTATAGTGCGTAAAGTCCACGTGTTATCTTAACTGTGCTGTTATTATAGTTCGCTCGACTTTTCTTACACGTATTATTTATATTCAAACGTTTTTGTGTGTTGTGTCTGTTTTAAGCCTGTCCTTCGGGCCTAAAACCATATGCCTGACCCCGGAGGGGGTGGAGGCGAGAACCCTCCAATAAAAAATAAATCAGGGCAGTCCCCAAGTGCAAAGTTGGGGCCTTCCGAAGATGCTTTTACGACAGTTGGTAAAAACAACAAATCAAAGTGTAATTCGCCAGTCAAACCTACAACTTCTCCAAATTCTGTAAATTCCAAAATTTCTAATAACAAGAAACTCAAAAAAGATTCCACGGTCTCCAGAAATCACTCTTTTTCAAGTTCGCATAATATTCCAATGGAGTGTAATCACAAGATTAAAGATTCTAGAACAATTTAAATAAATTTATGTGAAGTGAACAACCCAAATTTTATAATTATAAAAATTGAAAATATATAATATAAATTAAAAGATTTCCTACTGAAATGTAAACAATTGTATTGTGAATGAAAGTTTCAAACATTTTATATATTTTATTTTAGTGATTAATATATAACTTTATAAATTAAATGAAGGTCCAAACATATAATTTACTCACTTTTAACTGTATGAAATTGCCACCAAAGTAATATTAGAATATTTAATTATGACTATAGGAATAGTAAAATCATATTAAAATTATAAACATTGATTTACAATATTATTTATGACCAAAATATTAAATTACTTTAATATCTGTTTGATTTTTTTCAATTAATACCCCAATATTAAATTTATTATTCCATAGTATTGTGTATTATTGCAATACTGGTATTTTGGCACAGTATTAAATAAATGTCTTTTAGAAAGAACTTACATTATTCCTAATACTAAAACTATTTATGAATTGATCTACCAAAATATCATAATAATTATAATTGAAAACATATTACATATTTAATGATTTCCAACTAAAAATTCAACAACTGTATAGTTAATCTATGTTTCAATCACTACTACGCATTGTAATATTAGTGAATAATATAAAACTGAACCATTTTATAAGTGTTCAAATGAATATAAGCCACTCATGTTGTTCTGTATCAAATTGAAACCAAATTAATATTAGAAAATTAAATAGTGTCCTAAGTAGTATTAATTACATACAGAAATTATATTCATTGATCATTAGTTTTATTTGTGACCTTAATAGTAAATCGTGTACAATATCTTGTGAACTAAATATGAAATTACTTAAAGATCTATTTACGTTTTTCAAATAATATCCCAATATTAAAATTATAATTAGGTGTAATTGTTGTTATGGCAATTTTGAGATTTAAGCATAGTATAAAACAGATGTTATCTACACAAAACTATCATTTCTATAACAGCGACCCCAAAAATTTAATGGAATAGAACGACTTCCAATTTTAACCATTAATATAAAAAAAATATATAGGTAAATGATATATTAGGTATATATTTTTATGTTTTGTAGATATACAATTTGAATATTAGAAAGTACACTATATTTTATTACATAACGACTTAAATGAATATAATAATTTGTTAGTCACACATATTTGCATTAAATTTATAAAAATTATAATGCGTTATG